>JABCKT010006529.1:0-63172 GCA_018858115.1 Tephrocybe rancida
GGGTGGAACGTGAAGGGATTCAGGATGAGCAAGGCGCTATAACCGGAAACACGCTTCCCGTTTGGTCCAGAACTTCCCCAACTTAAGTCCAACCATCGCCAATCAAGGTAACCTTCCGATCATATAGTACTTATATGCACAGGACGAGTCTACATGGCACTGTCATCAATGTTGCGAGGTACAACGTCGACATCCCATCGTTGATGAAGGAATTTCGAAGGATCCTGCTTCGTTAGCGCTGCAAATATTCGGACTTCAACGTGAAGAGTTTTGAGGAGTACCGCCTTCATTCAAGATCACGACAACACGACGTGTCGCAATCCCTGAGCCCCTCCGAGGACTGAAACATATTCAAAAACTCCAAGGAACTCATCATCACATAAGTCATCCTACGTGGGTTGCACGCCCTTCTCCAGCTTCCGTCGAGGTCGTACTGCGAAAGTTGAGGCTGTGCCTGTACGACGTTCCCCAGACGTGCACATTTGTGTCTGACGCATCTTTCTTCCTGAAGATGGCCGCTCTCGAGTTCAACGACGCCATCAGGGAGTTGGAATATATCTTGCCACTGACTATCAAACTGATGTTCAGAAGCATCAGCAACGTCGAGATCATCAGAACGCGAAGCTCGGCGACTCACATTAAGAAGAACCAGTTGGTTGATATGATATAGAGGATAAGTTCCACGAGGGCGACGGCGCAAGTAATGACACCAGTCTCCAATGCCATGCGGCTTGCTCGGTGCAGGACATTGTTGACAATCACGAACTCTTTTTTCACATTTGACCTCAGCTGTAGAGTTTGTTAGACCTCTCCATCTTAGGAGGGTGGATATTCATTTACCTGTCTGACCAAAGCGATGGTGATGATAAGGTCACATATGATGCTGGTTGACAGCCACGCCTGTGTTGGATGATGAGGACACACGCAACACCTATAGGATAGTGCGCACATACAGTGATTGAGGCTGTGCGAAGGATTGAGCCAGATATAGTGAGAACTCTGTTCTCCAGCTAAATATGGTAGTAAATAACCTGTTTTGAGCTAGGTAGGCCGCCGGAAGACATACAGTTATCCCAAAGGCAATCGACATACCAAATGATGCCAGGCCCAAACCAACGACTAGAATGGCACACGCGAGATGCACCAGACGGCGAGCAGCGGATGCCAGGGTCCATATTCGCCATGCAAAGAAACACTGGACAAGGAGGGCAACTGATCGATATTCGAATGTTGGAAGTCAGCTGCTGCAGTCGCCGCAAGAGATCGTGTCCCACATACCGATTCCCGCTAAAGGTGATAGGGTCCCAAGAGACCAATGAAAACGTTCTACAATGATATCATTTCCCCAATTGGCGACGATGGTGTCCCTTATATCGAGGATGATCAGCACAATGGATGATCAGAATATGTTGAAACTCACCAGAGAAAATAAGTCGATAAAACGGTGTGAATAACATCCAGGAGATAGGTTACAAAAACTGGTACATGCGGATGAGGAATGTCAGCAGACAGAAAGATGGTATTCGAAGGATTCACTGTACCTAGAGCCTTGATAATGGACCTATCATCGGGGAACGCGAGGACATAGAAGTACACCTGAACTGAAAGCACTCCTACAAGCGCTTCAAGACAAGGTCAGTACTCGACATCCCGCAATGCATGGTTCCCTTACCGTAGTTGAAGAGATTCCCAAGCAGCTAGTGAGTGAATTCCAGGATAGTCAAAGTCCAGGGATCTGAGGACTCACGAAAGCGGTGAATCTGGAGGTACAATGAGCCAATGGTCAGGGGTAATCACGACGCACACCAACAAGGGTATCAGTTGCATGTTTTGCTCTGGATGGAAGTAGCGAGCACGTTGAGATCAAAGCGTCCACGTCGAAAGGTCAGTGGTTATGTAGCTGTTGGATCGGTTGGACCCTTGGGAGCCAAACTATATTTAGCCACCTGGGGTCTGCATCGCATCGACCGTCATCTGGAAGGAATTTAGCACGCATTCTGGAGCATCACGTCCACCCGCCGATATCGCGATACCGACAGTGTCACTGGTTGAAGACAATACGTAATAGCTTGATAGAATTTGATTAACACTATGGATGGTGCGAAATCAGCAATGTGGGGAGGGTGGAAATCCCGAGCCAATGGCCTCTCTAGTACTCAATTATCTCAGAGTTTACCACCGACAGGGTTGCCATTTGAAGGGGCCAAGGAGTAATGAGGAGTTGCCAATGGGCAGTAGTTTGACGACTTGGAGAAGTTAACATGGTACATGTCTGGCGAGAGGGAAAGAGGCTTGACGAAGAGTTAAACCCAAATCCCGGACCGGTTTAGTCACATGTTTGACGCGTGTCGTCATAGATTCAAATCGCGTGTCGCGCCTCGGCGCGAGACGCGTCGCTGACGAGTCACGACGCTCATAATTCATACGACTTAGACAACCCCACTGCATCCAGCACTGCCTAAGTGCCTCACATGAACTGTAAAGCACACACCTTTCTCATCCCAGCTCAGCGTGGGCGGGCCAAAATTCAATGACAAACATAGTGTGGCCTGTAAGGTTTCACAAGTCGTACATACATCTTCCCTGGTGAGGGTCATTATGATTTGTATATGCACAATCACTTCAGAAGTTGTATTCAAGACCGTAGAGCTAATCAGGATGGAAACAATGCCATCAATGTCCTAAGGAACTCGACAAGTCAAATCCATTTGATGCAGGTCTGGCTAGGGTATGGGGTTGTTTCTTTGTGTCCTTGCAAATTACATCCCGGAAAGGGTTACAAAATGAACCATTCTGACGGTGTGGGCTTTTGAGCTGTGTCCATGGGTTGTTTGCGTTGAACAATGGCCACGGCCACTTGGAAAAGTCAGTGCTCGGGCCATGCATGACTGGTAACAGATATAAGGGTTTGGCATGTAGACACATCCAACTTACATTCGCCCACTTACACATTCAAAGAGAGACAGCATGCCTGCGGTGACAAGGAAGATACTAGGCCACAGAGACGTCTGTCAGGCCACTCGTACGTCCCGTCCAACGTTATGCATGGCTACTTTGTCAGCTTATTCTCGATCCTCAAAGCCACTGAAACTAGCAAACGCGCCCCGAGGTAAGCTTCTTTTAATGATTTTTAGGGCCTGTGCTCACTTCATTTATCTCAGGGCTCGAAAGTCCACCACTACGACGACCCAACCTGCCGACAGGAAACACCGTCAAAACGCAGTCGCTGCTGTTTCGAAGCATCAAAGAGCCATCTCAATAACGCAGCAACGCCAAAACGATGAAAAAGATATCCGAAAGGCGAAACTTGAAGAGGACCCGTGGACGAGCAATGTGCAGCCCCTCCATGTCGACTGCCTCGCCTGCGGGAAGACCATCAAGCTCGACAGTCGCCGCCCAGATAGCTATTACAGAACGAACTGGGACAAACACCGGAAGGGTTGTAAGAAGATACAAGAATACGATCAAGTGCGTTGCCTGATAGACCACACCGTCCTCCTTGACGAACGACATCCAGTACATGACCACCGCTGCATCTAAGATGGACACTGTAGTCGAAGAATACCCCGAGTCAGCATCCTATACCTGGGATGCAGCAGTCTATTACCTAGAAACTCCCAGGGAGAATAATCTTGTTGTGCCGTCTCTCAGTCCGCCGGTATGGAGTGAAGATGACACTGAGTCCAACTACGGCAAGTCTTCGCCACTCTGAGATTGCAAAGCTATATCTAACCAGAATACTGAAGAACATGGAGGCTGCAGTGCTTTATTGTGCTCATGCGACGTTTGTAAGTATCCCCGACGCTCAGAAGTATACTTCGAAGACTGGAGTACTAGTAAGGCTTCAATCTTACATCGGATATGAGACGATATTGAACGCAATCTCACCTAGGACTACAGCACACCTTTCCGACGTCCTCGTTGAGAACGGAAGTTTAAGGAGCGGCTTTACTCCGTTGAACAGGGCACTAAGCTTGGTCCGTACCACACCCGAGAGTTCACTGCCTACGAGGAACATGCGGCTCTGTCATTATTCCGACTTGTCGACAGAGTTAAACATGTTCAGAGATGAGAGCATCGTGGAGTCAAAAAATGTACATGTCGAGGTGTAGCAACGAATTTTTTGGCGTGACCTGAATTTCTGGTCTGAATCGCGTGAAGGGCTTCAATACAAGAATGCGTAATGGCCTGCCTTTATGAGCCGTAAGCCTCACTATATCGTGCCTCGAGGAGTACGAGGAACGATAGAAGGACTGAAAGCAAAATCAGGTCGCGAATGATCAAACTCGGAGTCACAAATTCGTCTGTGTTGTGCCCATCAAATTCATCAAATTTTCCTCAGCCCAATCCAACCACCTACCAACTTGGACCAACTTTATCATGTACACGTATACGACCGCCGGAACTCGCCTC
Organism: Tephrocybe rancida; assembly: GCA_018858115.1. Classification (NCBI taxonomy): domain Eukaryota; kingdom Fungi; phylum Basidiomycota; class Agaricomycetes; order Agaricales; family Lyophyllaceae; genus Tephrocybe; species Tephrocybe rancida. The sequence continues at coordinate 4,414 of JABCKT010006529.1, forward strand.
TAAATCTGGGTCATACACGGAGTGCTCATCTTTTCAGGCTTGGCTATATACAATTGCGCTCCTTGCCAGTTCGGAAGTACCTCTACTACTAGGCTCTGTTGCGACTCGCCCTCTTTGCCATTTCGTCGCGTGCACGCGGGGGCAATGTGTGGGTGAAAGTGCCGTGCTTCAGCTACCTTGTGGATTGTAGAGTTTAATAACTCTACCCGCGAAGCAAGTAACTCCAGGCACACGCGGGATAATCCCGAATGGATACGCTTTCGTCAAATAGGTGCGGATAACCCATTAGCACATACATATAATCGTCTTCCTTTATTTCTGCATAATGATCACGGATGTGTATCTCAATTTTCCGGAATATGCCGCTCTTGCACATGGGTACCTATGAAGCGTGCCAGTTTGCATTTCCGCCTCCCTCGTCACCGTGGGGAGCCTCCTGTTTACTTATCTTCTTGCTGTTTGCTTTGAAGGACATGATCTTTCATTTGACAAATATTGCTGAAGCTGAGCTTCTTAACCTATCAGCAATTCCGGCCCACGCACGGCGCCGTAGATGTTTTTCTTTGACGTATCGACGGCTCTCGTTGGGCTCGTCGCTCGCCTGTCGATCGGGCCGCTCATCGAGGCCCACTCCTGATTCTCTTCCTCTTACTACGTGTGCCTTCAGTTCCAATTCTGACTTCTCTTCATACGGATGGGCTTGTCAATTTCAATTTACATTTACGGCTCGCCGAGACTTCCCATCCTATAAGTCTCGAGTGTTCTTGACTCCTAATGTCACACCTTGCTCATCAATTGTAACTTCAGGTAATGCTCGTAAAGCCAGGTATCGCGTGATATCTTGTTTTGGTATGCTTCCCTTGAGTCGTTACCATTTGTCATTCGGAATAAACCATTCTCAAGAGGGTGTGTCGATTTACATTTACGCCCGGTTTCTAGATCCGACTTCCTATGTTGGCATACCCAAACTCTTATTTATTCAGGGGCCTTTGTCAAGCTGCTACAGATCAAACAAAGCACACCGCTCCACCTGTGTGGTCCCAGTTCTAAGCTCAACCATCCCGTTGATAGGCCCATTGAACAGCTTTTCTGTGACCTCCGTGTGTGCGTCGTTCGTCCATGTTACCTCCATTCCCAAACCTCATCTCCATAGAGAAAGTCCCCTTTGTCCTTAATACGGAGGATCCCACCCACCTACTCGACATCCTTCTTCAATCGATTCCTTAGCCTCTTCTATTCTTGGTCCATGTCTCACGAGGTCCCGACATTATGGCATTCCTCGCATATGTGTCAAAGTGCCGTCACAGCTTTCTCTTTGTGGCGTGAGTGCTACATGCGACATTCAAGTTCGCTCAGATCTGCTTTTCTAGGAGGCTCTTTGACCTTCTCGTGAGTTCTTTTCCTTTCCATTTTCCATTCAGTCTTTGATTCAATCATAATTATTTCCCGACAGACATTATCCGTGCTCGTCCTGTATAGTCTAATGTATGTGCCCTCGTACAAGAGTTCTTCTTGAGAGTCTCTGGACGGAGGCCAGAGTGGCTCATTGACCTCGACATAGCGAACGTGCGACTCGGACCTTCCCAAGCTCTCCTTCTGTAAAGCATTCGGGGGACTGTCCTGATATCCGCTTTCTGGTTACTGTTTCGATAGGTGGCCCGTCTTGTCGTTGGGCCTGGATATTAATTTGCACAATACTTGTTGTCCAAAGCAATCATTTGCAGCATAGGAGGTGGGCACTTCGGGTTTGTCGTGACTGGTAAGGTTTGATGCTCTCAGTTTCAATACGCAAGTCATTGAACTAGAGGGGCCGTATCTCCATAACGCTCTCCGTATAGATCAGACTTTCTGTAAATGGAATTCAGTGGAATCCACATATCAAGATATTAACCAGTAAATAGTTCTTTGTCACTCCATGTGGATGTTACTGACAAGGTAAACAGGATCCTGGAGCGATCCAAGTCCATAGCCCGGGTCATCGTTACCCATTCTACGCCGCATGAAGAATATACGAAACGCGACAGGGAAGCACTCAAAATCAGGGATCACGCGGTTCAGATGACACGACATTCGTTCAAAGAACAACAGTCCACGTTGGGCTGATCACCCTCCTGAGTTGGCTTTGCATACGGTCAGTGCACATCATTCAGGAACGGACAGATGCCGCAGCCCCTCTTCCGCGGTGGGTGGCTGGCTACCTTCAACCATTTCTCTATCGACAGTAGCATGCATCGTAGCAATTTCGTAGTTCGGCCGATGCCCCTCCAGCCGTGAATTTGGGTTGCACGCAACATCAGCTGTTTACGCGTACCTCACATTGTTCTCTTGTGAACACCATCTCAATGGATTCGATCAATATGGTTGACCAAAAGGACAATTGCCTAGATGAAACCAGCCGAAGGCATGCAGTCGTACGGAACAGGCAACTGCATGTCCGGAATGGACTCAGCTCCCCTCGGGTATGTTAAGTATTATTTATATTCCAAAGATAGCGGTCGGCGGGGGCGGGGGCAGTGCTATCGACCAGTGGAGCTTATGTAAAACAGATCTACATAGCGTCACTGTCGCAGATGTGACAGGGGATAGCGCAAATGAGGACCGATCTTCATCTGATAGATATCATCTTGGAGGCCACATCAAAATATCGCCACAGTTCGCTTGCGCAGAACTCTGTTCACTGCATTGCGCTATTCACCGGCGGAGGATACTTCCCCTCCGTCCCACGAGATCAGCTTGCAGCGCCAACGGGGCTGTAAATCACGGCCGTGGCGCACGCCGCTGTGCCTAGATGTGAACCGGGCTCAAAAGACAAACAGGAAGATTAACCAGGCTGAAATATCCTTTGTCACGAATTTAGATATCCAATCGAGTGACAAATACTGTGGTTCGTTGGACGACATAATCACGAGGATCTACTCGCTTCAGTAAGCACCACCGCAGCTCGTCCTTGGCTCGGGGAGGGGAAATATCTAAGTCATCACCAGTCTTAATATTGAGGTGGCCTCGTAATCCTCCTGACGAAGGGACTGATGGTTGATTGTTCATCGACATCCCCTTTGAAATCAATGCAGATAAGTTGAAACATGCGTATGTCCACAGAGGCAAACTCCGTCCTCGGTATACATCACAATACACATATTCCCGGCAAGTTCAGGGAAATGGATATGATGGGATAGAACAGTCAAGCAGCATATGGCCATCCTCCTCGGGATCTCTACATCAGGTAAGTACTCCGACATAAGCTGATCACGACCAATGCCATGCAACACCATTTATATGCATGTCATTTTCCTGGGAGCAAGTCCGTTTTAAAGCCTGTCACAAGACCCAATGTGAAAATTTTGTTCAGGATGACTGACATTTCAGGTCGTCTTCGAGCTGTGTCAGCGGATATAGAATAGAGAATGATACTGGCATATCTGGCGCCAGCCCACTCCGTGCCCCCCAATCAGCCGTACCCTGCGTCGCCGCCGCAGTGATCGACGTAGGACAGGTCGGATCGGGATATGTTTGAAGCACAAAGGGAGGAAAACCGCAATCATTGACACCGAACGACCGCCATAAAATCGTGATCGGAGTCAGACTGATGGATTCATGCCCACTGCGACCAAGACAGAGGTATGAATACACGCCTACTAAGTGTCCGAGCCTGAGTATTGATACTGCACAGTTTGAGTGGGGCGAGCAACAGTTGTGAAAGCCAAGTCCAGTGCTATTGTTGTTGTTGCCATCTCTGGGGATATCAGAAATGCGGGTTGCAACGGCAGAAAATATAATTGTGGCACCTCGGGTATCAAAGTACTGTGTGGTTCAGCCTGAGCTTGATGGATGTGGTCCACATCTGAGGAGGCGAGGTTGTCCGTCAACTCGCCAATATCACAGATCGCTGAAGCGAGGAGAGAATTGTCAGGTCTGCTTGAGATAGAAGGGCCCGTGTTTTGCATGTGGGGCGCTAGTAGGCGGCATGCGACTGAGTATTCAATGCCAAGATCAACCCTAGGTCGCAGAGTGGGTTGAGAAAGACCCGAAAGATATGTTGCATCGGTCCACTGTCATGTAGGAGGGAATGTTGAAACCATGTAAACCTGTCTTGTCCCCGAACCACGTTGGAGTAGTCTGTATTTACGGTTTAGAGCCTACTCGTAGAAGTGAAGAAGTGGAAACGAACGTCATTATGCACACAAGGTTCCCTGGCCAAAGAAAGGCCACCCGGCGCCACTAAAGGAAATTATTCTTTGGATGAAGGCGCAACGTAAAACAACCTCGCACCTTCCAAACGCCGAAAATTGAAAATCGGAAGCGGAGGTCATGGGTTTAAATTGAATTTGGAATCGTGAGTTGTGCAAGCGTTGAGGGGGGGAAACGGGAAATAGAGAGGCCGCGGGAGAATTCACGAGTTCTGTCGCCTCAGTGTAATATTAGGACTTGCTAATAAGTAACAAGCTGAACCTAGACTGTCAATATATTAGACGAGACATTAGGTGTAGAGCCTAAGTGTCAAAGTAAGGTGAACATACGTTCATTATTCTTCATAAACGACGTGCCTCCATATCCCAGATATTCGTCCGAAATCAACGACAACACGCCACAAAAGGAAACCATCCTCTGGACGCGGGCGCGACGTAAACCACCTCCATTCTTCACATCTTCCATTCTCGAAAATCAGAAGCGGAAGTCACCAGTCGAGACTGAATCCAAAAACCGTTGTTCGTCATCAACGGGAAACGGGAAACAAAAAATCCACATTCACGCACAGTACTCCCATTTCTCCGCGGACTTACCACATGACACGACATGGCGTGGCGTGGTGCTATTACGTCGTAAGAGTGAATCCTTTCGGAGGCCAGAACAGAACTAGAACAGAGCCAGAAGAAGCTGGGGCTGGGACCTATTAATATTCTTGTATAGGCTAGACAACGCTTGGGCCGCGGGAGTGAGTGAGGGGGACCGTATCTGCAGGTGGTTGGTTTTTGCTGCTTGTCACTGTTTTGGTTCTCAAGTTTTTTTTGTTCACCTAGATCGTTTATGTAGGTAGGTCGATGCGATGCGAGAGCATAGCACCAAACGAGTGGGAGGCTGGGGGAAGCCGCCGGCAGGCGTCTTCACACCCCAAACGATTAACCCTAAGTATAATCTTCATTTATAAAACCAAAGTAAGCTAGGGAATAGCGAGTAATACGTAGCGGCAACACACGTACCTCTCACACCTGTAACTGGAACATTACCCAATACCTCCTTCGATTCAGGAAGGACATACACCCGCGACCCTCTGACCTTCCCCTTTGCGAGCCGAGTCAAGCACACGCAAGCTCTGATTGATGATTCGAAGCCTTTCTACAAGCTTCGATCAAGTTATAACCATGTTCGGGCGTTTCGATCGCCGTACTTGACAGTGTCGGAAGTCTGGAGCACATATAACTATCCTAAGCACCGGCGCCAGTTCGATGCGGGCCTATTCCATTCTTGACACACTAGCCTGGCATGGTAGTAGGGTAAGCCACTTGGTTGACGGAGAGGCGGTGGCGGTGATACGTACGTAAGTTCATGTTTCTTGCAAGAGTCTCGACTCTTGCCAGTGGGCAGCTCCTGCGACAAGCCGCTTAATCGCCAGCCAAGGCCAAGAGCGTACAAGTACGTGTCCTCTATTTGTGGTCGTGTATAACATATCCCATTGTGCTTGTGTTGGTGTGTGTCGGTGTATTTCTGCCTCGTGTCATGTCATCTGCATGAGTTGAGAATCGATTTGGAATTTGTGACAGTCTACAAAAGGCTCGTGGATCCCCAAAGGTCACGCGGAACGATAATCCCTGTTTTTCAGCCAATTGCACCTCCGTTTATGCACAGCGGTCCCGCCTCGGCCTTCCAGTGGTTATTTTTTCTCTATAAGTCGTCCAACACGTTACACCAAGTGCGAGCTATGCCTTAGCCTATCATACACGCTGGGTGTGCGTGGTGGATCATAAGACACGCAGCCTGTGCCAGGCCGAGATTGTACAAGTGTGATTCCTGTATTTTTGGTCCTCGTATGTTATTCTTGTCTCGGGATATTTTTCGCGTCCGCACCATGTCATGTCAAAGCAATCACATCTTGTTCAATCAAGTGCGCTAACAGACATATCCAAGATTAAACCTGGGGCCTCGGCGGTGATGGATCCGAGCAATGTTCTGTCATGTTCTTTCCTTCCTTTCTTGAACTAGGAACAACCTGTCGCGGGCAGATCCCTCCGCTGATATTCTCATCAGCGCCCTTCTGAGAATCGGACTTGTCAGTGCTGGAATTGCCTCACCAGACTGCTAAGTCATACCTGAATAGCTCATACAAGTCCGAGATCTTCCCCGGAGGTCGAAGATCGGGCGATGCCAGAGTATTCGCCAGGATCGTAGCCATCTCGCAACAGAGGGTGGGAGTAGCTTTGCAGCGTGCCGTGCCGTGTAGATTTCGTTGTATTATGATCTTATATGATAAATAAATCGGTAATCTTGAATCGATTTTCTTCTCGGCGCCGCCATGCTAAACCAATGACAACAATTTGAATTGACACTATAGCAGGGTGAGTACAGACATAGAACTGGAGAGACGGTGGCGGTTACGTACCACGCGTTTTCGTTTGCGTGTCTTGGCTTCTGAGCACCTAGCGAAATAGACCAAGTCATCTGGCCTAGGTCGAGAGCGCGCAAGGTCAAGCCTTGTTGGTCGTATTCTTGGTCCAGTGTGATATATCGCTCTATCTCCACACCAACATCGTGCTATGTTCGGCCAGTAGATTCAATGATGTCGTCGGACACAAAGAAGCCTCGGCTCCTTCTATGAATAGATATTGACATGTCGAAAGTCCTTCCTTTGTTCCTGTCAGTACCAGGACGTCACGAGGGAGTTGTGAGGCATACCTATATATATCTTGACATATTTGTTGTGGCGAGGGGACCAACCCAAAGCAGGAGCGTATGTTCCTTCCGTGACAAGCCACTGTAGAAAAGTAAGCCCAGTTGATTGAGATGGTGGCAGTTTACGTACATGCTTTGCTGGAGCGAGTAAAAACCATGCAAGGACAAGTGCGATTCCTGCTTTCGTATTAGTTTATCGATTCACCGACGGCCCTCTGTATCATGTCATATCGACCGATTTTCTCCTTTCGTTGCGGTATGCACGATGAGGAGGTAGCTTAACTGAGAGATGGTGGCGGTCCAAGTTTCGGGTTGTTGTGATTCCTGACTCTTGGGCTGTTAGCTCTTTGAATGGCACCAGGGCTACGCAGCGACAAGCTGCCTCCATCAACTACACCTGGCCGAGAGCGTGCAAGCTCGAGTTCTTGTGCCTTCGTATTCTTGGTGCACGTGCCATGGTCAGGCTGCACACGATTAGCCTCGAACTGAATTGGATGTCCACTCGCGGGCTGCTGAAACCGCAGGCGCTGCCAGTGCATATCGGGATGAATATTTCGCACTGGAGTGCAAGGTGTTGAAGTGAATTGAATGTCGCTGACAGACGTCGAAGCTAGAGGCGCAGGTGATGCCCCGGTGCTCTTGAAATGCCTAACACGCAGAAATGTACAAGCCTCATCTGGCCCTCGTCTTCTGGTGCATTTGTGTGATGTGATGCTGCCTTTTGGATGAATGCATTGAGTTGAAGACGCCACAAAGGGTTCAGGGAAGAACGACGGCATCTTCCTGGATTGAACTTCTTCAACGTTAGAATGCCGCGCGCAGCTTGCGATACGAACAATAATTCACCGGAATATCCATGTACATACTACCCTCTCACGTGGATCATTTGCCTCCGCGATGGAGCATGCACTACACATTGCAGGGTCAATATGACTCGCCAACGGGGGCGAACGGTGGCGGTTACGTACGTTTCTTGACTATTTCGTTCTCATGCGGTGCGTTGAATATTGATAAGCCACTCGAGGCAGCCCAGGCCAAGAGCGTTCAAATGCACTGTAGTTTGACGTTTCAGGGAGTTGACTAGAAGTGCGTGCGTGTTTTTTGCGTGTTGAATTGCATTGACAGTTCTGACTCTGAGACTGCGGAGACCGGAGACGCTAGTGGCGTTCCGGTGGTAGCATCTCGTGATATGATAGTTGGGCTCGGACCAACGGGCTTGGCGCCGACGTATCCCTCCTTTTCTTTCGGACGTTCACCACTGTAGGCTAATGTCAATACTAGGAAGCAACAAGCGGTAGGAATCAACCGCACAAGTTCAAGTTAGCGTCCAGGTTTGTCATCATGTCATGCCAGTGCATCAATGATCGGCTCTCGGTAAGTCAGCGTGCCGTTTACAAGGTGAATTGATCGTCGGACAGAAAGAAGCAAAAAGCACAGCCTGGGCGTTGATATATGCCGGTGAGCGCAGATGCCTAATACTCGGATATGTACAAGCCTCCGATCGGCCCGAGCGCGTCTTCTAGCGTTTCGTTTACACCGCCTGCCTGGACGTCGGCTGTTAGTTACAGGTTTTGAACAAATCGCATACAAGACCTACACGAACGTGTGGTGTATTACGTATGGCGTGACGCCCAGGTCAAGTCGAAGTCCTAGTTTCTCGGTGGTTGGGGTTTGGGGCTTCGAATCCAGTCGTGGAGCATGCACTTCGCATCGAGTCGCTCCAAGCTCCATAGCGCGTAGAGATATTCGCAAACCCGCCGAGTTCGGCCCTCGTAACTCGTCTCCCGGTGTGCAGAGATATTATTGAAGGCTCCCAAGGTCGACTAGTACTTGCGAGGCTTGGTGTGAAGCCCGTCTGGGCTCTTGCGTCGTTTAGTCCCAGTTTGCAAACTGCGAAGTGTACACACACCAATGCCCCAGCCCCAATAGAGTAGTAGAATCGCGCAGTGCGAGCCTATCCCTTTCCCAACGGGTTCACTTCTACAACTCAGTGGGCACCCTTAGCCAACTGCAACGGGTGACGGCAACGTATCATGTCCAGTTAGGCCGGTGGAGATGGAGGTCCTCGTATTGGTATCGGTGTATCGGCCTATCGGTTTCGGGCACACATTGAATAGAGCAGCATGTGGCTCTGTTCATGCGTCGACGTCGGCGTACTCCTCCTCCTCGAACTGCATGGTGCAGTTTCCAACCCTGAACACCTACAACAAGAGGGTAAGCACGCTCGGCAAAGTGCGACTCAGTATCAGTGACGTACAACTTAAGTTTTACTGGAATCATCTTCACTCTTGATAGCATACGGGGCCCGTATTTATTGAATCGGCGTTGACAGCACTGACAGGCGGCACCGGTGCTCACCCAACGCCTAGTGCACGAGAATGTACAAGCTCGCATGCGCGTAGACGTCATAGGACTGTACTGTACAAATCCCGACCCTGTACAACTACAAGAGGGTAAGTACACTTGGCCAAGTGCGACACAATATCAGTGACGTACGAGTTCTATTGGAACATCTTCACTCATGATAGCATACGGGGCCCATACTGAGATTTATTGAATCGGTGTTGACAGCATTGACAGGCGGCACCGGTGCTCACTCAACGCCTAGTGCACGAGAATGTACAAGCTCGCATGCGCGTAGGCCTCATAGGACTGTACTGTGCAAATCCCGAGGCGGCACCGGTGCTCACTCAACGCCTAGTGCACGAGAATGTACAAGCTCGCATGCGGGTAGATGCCATTGGACTGTACTGTGCAAATCCCGACCCTGTACAACTACAAGAGGGTAAGTATACAAGGTAAAGTGTGACGGTATCAGCGACGTACTAGCCCTCTTCACTCCTGATAGCACGTAGGGTCCAAAGTCCCGTCTTTGTATCTGCGCTGACAGCCAGCGGCACCAGTGCCCACCCAACCCAACGCCAAGTGCACGAGAATGTACAAGGTCACAAACGCGTAGAGGCACTGGGCCGTGGATTTTGTATTCATCCGAGTGATTGAGCAGAAGAGAAGGACGTGCGGGGTCCGGACGGCGCCACCAAATTCAATCCCCCCCACCGCCATGATCCATCATACGTGCACGGCGCCCCGCATCCCTGCACGTCCCCCCAAAATGCCAAAGGAAAAAAGACGATCACAAGCGAACTCTGAACCCTGCTCAAAAGGCCGAAGCCTGGCATAAATGAAAAAGTCTAGTCCCCTTGCAGAAAGTTCGAGAGCACATTAACACGGCCGAATGTCCAGTCTAGGTCCGCCGGCTATCCAAATGTTCATGTTCAAGGTGTCGGTGTCATGTCAGGATAATCAATATCCACAATAAGTGCCTAAATTGTAATTGGTAAGGCTCATGTCGTGTCGTGGTCATGTCGCGCCCTACTCGGTTCCAGACGTGCTATCTCGCTCTGGGCGTCGCTTCCCGCCGCCGTGCAGGGGGCTCGAGTGGTGCTAGTGTTTCCAGAACGATTTCCTGACGCATCACGCGACAGAGCGAACGAGCGAATTGCAACGGCTTCCGAATGAAGGACGGAAGGGAAGGCTCGTTTCGCGACAGAAGGAAGCAGGAAAAAGACAGAGCCGCTGAGTGGGGGATTTGATTGAATGAATGGTGGACGGATGGATGCGGTGCGTCCATGCGTTCGTTCTGGGGGGATCCGAAGCGCATCTGATTGGTAAAGTGTGTGTCAAGGAAAGGAAGGGCTCTGAATCAGTCTGAATCACGCCCCCATGCAAGGACGGTCTTCTCCCGCCGTGTTTGTTCGTCTGCCCACTTGTTCTGGCCATCGCCATCGTTTCGTCCGCGGCCCCACTGCAGTGGGGAAATGAAAACAGGAATCACATCGTTGTCGTCCTGGAAATAGATAGGTATCGTTATGGAATACGTCCTTCCGAAAGGCCAGCAATATACGGATATGTGATCTGTGTGGGTAATGGGCGAGAGGAGATAAGGTTTTGGTTGGTGTGTGTGAGCGTGAATCATCGCGACCTTACGTGTGTGTCAGTGTCACTAGGGATCCTCGAGTGGTGCGATTACAGCTGGGCTACGCCGCATTATGTTTGCGGGCTATAATTGAATCGTCTTAGTGTGTACGCTGTGATAGGCTTTATCCGTGTGCTGTCTTGTCGACTGTCACCACATATCCACAACGCGTCCCATGGATGATGGGGGAGACCGGGAGCGATCGCCAAGCGAACAGAGTAAGAGATACTACTTCATTATGGGACAGGGGACGGCGCGGATCAAACCATATCGGGGTCGTCCTCGAGGCGGATGGTGAATTGATGAAGAAAGGAAGAAGGGAAGCGCGGAGCTTGAATGGCGTTTGCCCAATATTCTCCAATGATAAAAAAATAATAATGATGTGATTGTCACACAGGGCTGGTACGACGAATTCGGATATTCCCCCGTTAGTAGATGAAGGTTACCGAGACCGGTTGCCAAACGTAGAAACAAACTCTATTTATGTCCAGATCCGACATAAATATCATCGCATACCAATGTACTACATATCCAAGTTCAAGGGATCCGAATACCGAAAACTTGTTTACAGTAGCCCGGAAGTACATATACCGTGATCATGTATTGCATATCCGATCCCCTCTCCACCTTACTTGAATTCAGACATACGCTCCTGTAAACATAACAGGCCTCCTATCACAGCATGGCCTCTCCTCCCACCACCACCCCTCCCTCCACCCAATCCCTCATCGCTGATGAGCCGCAGCAAATGGAGGTCGATGCCTCTGAATCGCCGGCCATGACCACCTCGGACCCTACAACGACGACGAACCCCCTGAAGCGCAAGACCCCGCCCACCTCAGAGCCTTCACCGACCACACGGGTCGATCTCGACGCCGACGACGATGCAGATGCTGAGGCAGATGCCGAGGCCGAAGACGAAGACCCTGAACAAGACCAAGAACAAGAAGGCGAGGGTCGCTCGTTCACGCCCGCCTCTGGGGGCGAGTACGAGTCTGGACGCGTTACTTGCGAAGTTTGCGGCGTCTCTGTTAGCTTCCGCGACGAAGCCACAGGCGGCTTTTCGTTGAGAGAGTGGAATGACCATCGCGAGACTTGGTGAGTCTATCTCAATCGATCGCAAGTTCATCTTAGTTTACCGGCCGGCTCTATCCCCACTCCGGCGTTTCATCCCAAATTCCAATTGGTATCTTCGGTCATGTTCGTCGAACATCTTACCCTGTAGCATGTTGTATTCGTTTTCCTTTTTTATTACGTTCAAACTTCGTTCAATATCAGTTGTACTGACCCACTTTCTTCTGCAGTGTTGCCCCAACGCCCTCTTCTGCGCCTGCACCTCTCCCATCATCACCACCCACACTCGGCCCCTCCACCTCTCCCACACTCCCCACCTCCGTTGCACATGCAATCACCAAGAGGCGCAGGGCAAAACGTACAGAGGAGGAACGCAAGGCTTACCTGAGCTCCGACCCTTACGTCGAGCGCTTCGAGGCATACAGGGTCCTCTGCAAGTCGTGCGACAAGTGGATCCGTCTGCGCCCCAATTCGACATACTGCTCAATACCATGGGACGCCCATCGGAAGAGCTGTCTCGCCAAGAAGATGTACGTTTCGTTTTTTTAATTTTTTTTTGACACCAGTCGAAGACGAGCCACTAATTTCCTTCTTTTAGTAACAGCAAGAATATCTACGCCCTCGATGAGCGGAACGCGCTATTTACGAAGGACCCAGATGTACGCAAGTTCGATGCAGAGCGAGTGCTGTGCAACATCTGTGATGCCTGGTTCCCGCTGAACCCGGACAACCACCTGCATGCCGTCCAGACCTGGCTGCAGCACCGTGCAAAATGCCAGAACACCCTTACGGCTGCTCCAAACCAGGACTCGACGTCACCGCAGCTTTCGGCCAAGGGTACCGGCACACCCAAGGTATCGCCGAAGACCGAAGAGACCCAGACCAAGGTCCTCGCATTGCCACCACCCTCTTCGAAGGAGGGTCGCTCGCACTGCCCGGCCTCGCATGCCTCCGCGTCCCCATCCGCCTCGCCCACCCTCACACACCCGCGCCCATCGTACTCTCCCTCGCTCTCACATCCCTCCCAGACGCACCGTGGGCTCTCGCCCCCGTTCCACGATCTCAACCCCGCGAACTACGCCCCCGCACACGAGTCCCGCCGCCGCAACGCGGAGCAGCGCTGCGCCACCCTCCGGGCGGACAAGCTCATCGCGGAGGTGGAGCCCAACCGTGTCTTCTGCAGCCTCTGCCAGAAGTGGGTCCAGCTCCGCCAGGACAGCAGCTACTGTGCGTATCCCTGGCTGCAGCACCGGGGAAAGTGTCTTGCGAGGCAGTAAGTCGCCCCAATTATCCTCATTTTATTACACACGATGCTAATGGAATGGTACAGCCAACGAAGAGCAGCCAAGGCCGCCGAGGTGGCCGAGGCTAAAGCCCGCAAGCTCGGACACCACCACCACCACCACCCCGGCCACGCCGTGCACTCCCTCTCGCACCCCCCACACCCACACCACCCCTCGCACCCACACCACAGCCACGCGCACCCCCCACGCTCCCTGCACCCCCACTCGCACCCCGGGCGTCCCCACGTCCAGGCGATCAGTGTGTCCGACCCCGAGTCGGAGGACGACGAAGTCGCCGCGTACCGGCGCTCGCGCGAGCGGGAGGCGAGCCACGCGCATCGTGAGCGTGAGCGCGAGAGGGAGGGCCACGGGGGGCACCGCGAGCGCGAACGCGAGCAGCGCGACGTCCAGCGCGAGCGCGAGCGGGAGAGGGAGAAACAGCGCTTCGGCGGGTACCACAGCACCAACGGGCACCCGCCCTCGTCCTCCGCGCCCCACTCGCGGTCGAACTCCCACTCCCACTCCCACGGGCACCCCAATGGCAACGGCAACGGGAACGGGAACGGGAACGGCGCGCTCAACCCGTACCGCCACGCGCCCCCGGGCACAGCGCGCGTTATCAGGCAGTGGAACGCGGACGTGCCGCCGACCGATGTAGACGCGGAGGGCGACGATATCGACGCGGACGGCGAGATCGACGGGTCGCCTGGTCCTGCACCACCAGTATCCGCACCAGCACCGTCCTCCCGCCCTTCCTCCTCCCACGCGCACAGTGCACACCCCGGCCCCCGCCTGCAGCACGCGCACGCGCACCCGCCGCACCCCCACGCGCAGCCGCACCCCCTCGCGAAGCGCCCCCCGGTCGACCTCGACACGCCCCCCGGCCGCCTCGCGTTCCTCCTCGGCTCCATCGCGCACCTGCGGGGCACGACGTTCGCACCGGAGGACGAGCTCAGCGTCAGCGCGCTCCTGGCGTATCTGAATGCTGCGGTGCCTGCGGACAAGTACGAGGACTTTGACACCGGGGAGGTCGTGCGTATGCTTGGGAGCGTTAGTGCGGGCGGGGGCGGGGGCGCGCGCGATAAGGAGGGGAGGAGGCGGCAGCAGGTACAGGTGCGCCTTGAGGGGGACTTGATTTGGTAGATGCGGGGTTGGGCGAGGTGGGCGTTGCTGGCTTTTCTTGGACCTTTTACTTGGACATCGCACCATATATTATATGTATGTTCGCTCGCATTGGACCATATGCATATGTATTGTATCGCACGTATAACCCTTCTCTATAGACTACGCTCTCCTCACTCCCCATGACTCGCTCTCGCTCTACGACATCTTACGACTTCTGTTATTTGCTGTCCCCATCTTGATATTATACTGTATTCGTATGTTGTCGTTGCTCTTGTCGCTATAGCTATTGTTACTCGTATTATCTTGTTCTTGTCTGTCAAATATATTATAGACTCCACTCGCTCTTCCTCTTCTTCCTCTTCACCTACTTACTACTTGCTCCACATCTGCGTTCTCGGTGTACACACTGCACTCTAACGCCCCAGCGTGCCTCGCACCTACTCCCCACCCCCTGTGGATCATGACGCACCCACCCACCGGTGCTATCTTCACCGGTAACTTAATCAGGCGGTATCGAGCAGCAGCCTCGACAGATGGCATTTACACATACACCGATGCTGCGGTTAGGGTTGATCTTCCAAGTTCCATGCACCCTGCCAGTGGCCTAAGTATGCCTCTCCTGCCGAAAGTAAGGGGTATGCATACTTGGGCGGATGTCGGGATAGTCGGCGTCGGGGAAGGGCTCCGAGTCGGGACTCAGAATAGGAAACTCAAAAAGGTTGTCGGAGCGTGCTTACTTCCCTCGTCTTTCTCCGTATGTATGTACCAATCGCGCAACCATGCAGGTATGGATGAAAGTTCATGTCTCCTTGTTTCTGTTTTCCATTGATACAGTAGAGATATTTCGTGAGGTCGTGCCTTCAACGAAGTCCAGCACGGACTTAAGCGGTAGCTCGCAGGAACAGTTGGAGCAGAATGATAGGATGCGGCAACCCATGGCCATCTTCCTTATGTTATGATGCTGTACCACCGTTCTAAAATTCATATTCTTCTTTGATTCTGTATCATCCTCGTAAATCCGCCTTCGATGGCATCGTGCACAAGATGAATATATGCATACATGCCTCAGTGATACAGATCCTTCTTATGTTATGCATGATTCATCACCATCGTTATAGAATCCAGTCACTTCTGAATCTTCGTAAATCCGCCCACGTTAGCTAACAAAGATACGTTGTTAAGCAGCTGTGCTGGAATTCGGGCTTACTCGGTGACGCAGCTTCTCCGTCCTCGGCGCATGCCGCCGATCAAGCAAATCAAAAAGGAAAACATATGAAATACAAACCAGAATGAATGGCTGCGGATGGATGAGTAAGTTCGATTCTGTATTAAAACATATCCACGCACCCCGCCCTGCCCACTCCACGATCCAAAGTTGTCTAAGGGGCCCTTCTTGTCACATCAATTCTTGTCATTATACAGATATCCATTATTCCAATGTCGGAATTGCCGCATATACCGGCGCCGGTATGTATGGACTCGACATCATGTACAGCCCACGGCATCGTTAGAGGCTAGTGCGCATGGGTGGCGATGATAGACGATCAATTACATATATATGTTTGAATTTTCAAATCTCTCCACGCCGTGCCCGTGTCGGAGTGGGTGCCCTTGTCAGGGAAAACCGCAGAGCCTGATAGCACAGGAATTCACATGGGAAAGAATGCAGCAGGTGCTACTCGCTTCCGGTGGTTCGTCTCAAGTGTGTACCCCCACCCGCCCGCATATGGCTAGATCTCCTTGAACAATCACTTTCTGTTGGTCATGTTCCAAGGAGAGATGGATGGGGAGATGCAGAGATGGAGATGTTCGAGATGGAGATTTGATCGCAGAAGAGTCATGTTGGTAGCGAGATGAAAAGCTGTCATACAGGGTTTGTTTGTTTTTCCTCCTTGTTTCCGCAATCTATCTCTTTCTGTCCGTTGCCTGAGGACAGAAAAAGAAAAAGAAACCACGCCCTGCATCGCATGGGTACAATGCCACTCCCCAGGTTCCATGTCGTTCATTTTTCAGAAGAATGACCTGATGAAGTTGGCGGCGGCGTTTTTCTCGCACGCGCTGTCAGGCTGTGGCGTCGATCACGCGGTCCTCGCTGACGGAGACACGGAGGTTTCGCACTGATTTCTCGAATGTGTTATACTTCGCGGAGTTTGAAAGGATCAGATGGATTATTTTTACATCCAATATAGACATAATTTATTGACCCAGTTGCATCTCCGATTCAATCCGAACCCCAAGACGATAACGTCATAGACTTGTCTTGATATGTCAGGTATGTTTTTTTTTGTCTCCGCCTCGTGGACGCTATCTGTGCTAATTATGTAACGGTTTAAGCTATTCCGGGACAGCGATTGGCAGTGGGCACGAACCCGGTAGATCAGACCACCGAGGACAAACACTGTCAGGCTGCCTCACTTGTTCTAGCGAGAGTTATTGTTGATCTTCCCTTTATATGTCGTTATTGGGCTGGGAACCTATCCGAGGCTCCGAAGCGCAGGGTTCGCTTGGCTTCCCGAGGCGAACAGCGCTGGAGCTTGTTCCCAGATTGCAATGTCCTATGATACTGGCTCTTGGGGTCTTCAAGGAAGGAGATATCCATGATCATGGATATGGCTCATATGCCCAAAGGCCATTGCGACTGCTCGCCTCCGATCGAGGAGGTTGATCCCTGTTCTGTTTGTACTGCATCTCCATCTTCTCACTGCCCAGCAACAACTCGACCCAAGTTGGACCGAAGACCTCCTTGATCCCAAGATTTCGTATCGATCCGTCATGGATCATGAGTGACCCAGTATAGGCTGATCTCACTCGCCAATCAGACTATGTTCAACAACGTAGCGCCGGCATGCCCAATACGCTCGTTTGCCCCCTCGGACCTCGTTGAACTTTCCTCCCACCCATGCCGCCTACCAATGTCATTGCCCGCCTGTCACTGCCGTCTCTTTAAAACATACATGTCTCCGACATGGCATTGGCTGATCTAACGGCCGAGGCGGTCACATGGCCGCATGTCAGGGATACGTCCTGTCAAGGACAACAATCAGTGCCTCAAAGCAGCTTGGTGCCTAAGCGATGTGCCCATATGGGGCTCACCAGTTCACAACGTCAACGAACGCCACAGCTATTCTCGAAGGTCGGCGATCTAGACCAGATTCCTTACAATGTTCGTACAGGTTGACCCTGTACAACTCCTGTACTGTGTAAGCAACTGGAACACCGATCATACCTCGTGGTATAGACGAGGTATCTTGTTTTATGGATCTTCCAATTCATCTACCTCATGGATGTCGACGGTAATGAAAACGCATCACACGCTGTGGAGACTGCCTGACTCTTCAGAAGTCTCGATGAAATTGCACTCCGAATTGCTTTGCGATAATCGCTATCTACCCAGGCTTACAGAATCAAGTGGAATTACGCATGACAGCATTCAAACTCTATTTCCTTCCAGAGTATCAACGAGCTGATACAAATGAGAGAAAAGGTTTGATGCCATACGTTTCCATCACTGTCGATACCAGCTATCCTCGATGACCCAAAATCGTTCATTCCGTAACATGATCCAAAGCGATGGGTCAGAATGTGCACAACGTGCTATAGAAGACCTCCAGTAAGGCCCTCGTGAAGATGGACTTCTCTCTCTGTCAATGGATTTGACAGCTGGAATGTCCGCGATGCGGCTAGTTCGACGAAGGCCTGGCTGGTGTGACGTCGTCGCGATGGTCGAAATTTCAAATATACGATATGATCAAGGCATAGCATTCACAGAAGTTGCTCGCCACTATTATGGTTGAAGTTTATTTCTTTTGGTTAATAAGGCTTTGTCACGCAGGCTTCGAGGTATACGGGTGATTGCCAGCATTAGGTGTATGTACACATCACAACTCCGAGTCAAATGTCGAATTTCATAACTTCACACGAGGTAAATAAGTGCACAATCTCATTTCCGTGCCCTCGATTGTGATTTTGATCCACGGAAAGGTTGCCTTGTGCTTGTTTTGGACGCAAGCTCTTATCAGATCTTTGGGGTCTCTCATAAAGTCGAATTCCACGGCCGGTTGGGCACCCCATAAAACAGCGGTGTTTAGGGCAGTCATCTCCGTGATTTAGCCAAATACTAACCTTCGGAATTTCGCACTTTGAGCTAGCATGAGATAAGTATAACACACTTTTCCAAGGCCTAAACTGGGCCGCCGGGAGCTAAGATTTAGCTCTCGCTTGCGGGAGAGCGTATTTCTCTTGCTTTTCCTCCTGACTCTTACAAGACTCTTAGGTGAGGCCCAGGAAACATATCTCACGCACCCCGAAGTTATGTTTACGACACCAAAACCTTCGAATGAAACTTCTGTTCGAAATATCTTCGAAGCCCCAACATGAGGAATGATCTAGTAATCGACTCGTGCAAAGAAAGCAAACGAGGAACCTCCAAAACGATTTCGTACCAAGAACCCCAACCTCTTTCACATGTGTATTTCCAGACTCAGAGGAGCTTCCATATGCATCGCCTTACCTTGACAGTCACTCAAAACGAATGAATCTTGCCTAAAAGACAATGATATCGATGATATGGGGTATTGGTCGTTCATGAATGCCTTCATGATGATTTGAGGTAAGTAGCCTGCATCCTTTAAGAGACGACTTCTCACAATCATATCTACATTTCGGTCGTTGAAGGAACGCCCATTTTCAAATTTCGTGAGCAGGTATTCCATCATTAAGTGTGCGAACAGAATCTGCTTAGGGGCTTTACACCCGGAGGACCGAAGCGATGTACGGTAGCTTGAGCTTGAAGTATCCCCCACGCCGTAACCAGCGACACATACAACCGAGCGCATGTGCCTATTCTCATATGATATCACACAAGACCTAGCTCCAACTGCTCCATGCGGGATGGTCTCAAAATCTAAGGAAACGCGTCATGTACTATAAAAGAAGATCATCCAAGAAAGGGATAGCCGGGGAACGATGTCATAATGACCCAGAGCGAAGATCTGCAGTCTGGCAGCAATCAGAAGGAGCTTGTTAAGGATTGTTTGAAATCGCATAACACGAGCCAGAGATGAGCAAGAACCTTTAATTATATCCTACAGCGCGAAAATAGCATAATCCATTCCCTCTGTCGGCCTTGACCAGTCAATGTCCGAGTGACAAGGAACCAAGTGGGAAAGAGAAACTTTAACTTGCGAATCTTGAACATCGCTTCCAGCCGCACAATCTTGCAAGACACATGCACAATCTCGTCATGCAAAGTCATGTCAGAGCTCATCGCATGTGCAGCAGTGATGATGACGTCTTCAACTCCCACCCTCTAAGCTCTTCCACCACCCGTGGTTGGCGACAAAGTTTCAAAATTACACTGTGGTCGTACAATCCTCTCTGGGAAAATGCTCATTTTATGAAGTCGGGGACGGACTTTCTAAATTGGGAGCTAAACCATCGAGCGCTGCCGTTCGCCCTGGAGCAGAATTCGGATATCAGAACAGAACGCGCAGTTACATACAAACACACCTTTGTATAAGCGGGCTGGGGCATGTCAGGACCCTATTGAAAGATGAGGACAATTTATGGATGCTTTCGGATAAATCTAACTTACAATATGGGCCCACGATTCCTTATCGTGATATAGTCAAGTCAATCATCCTGTGCAATATGAGTAGTCAACATACGGGTTTATAGCCGTCGGCGTTGTATGGTGGTGGCGGGGCAGGTCCATTGGCACTCGGATAGATATCGCTGAATTCGTGCTGTTGTTGACCTGATACGGGCGAAAATTGTTGCGGCGGCATGGGTTCCTGCTGCTGCAAAGGTGCGTGTTGCATCGGAACTTGGTGCTGCTGTACTGTCGCGTCTTGCTGCTGCATCGGAAGCGGTGGCGCGCGGTGGCGGCGACGTCGGCAGCACCCACAGCTGAAACTAGGGCAGTGGCACGACGGAGAATTCCCTCTACAGAATTGTCTGAGAACGACGCATAGGATGATAAGAGCGACGACCCCTGATGAGATATAGAGATAAATGACCATTGAGACTATTGAGACCTTGAACTCACCAGCAATCACGCCACCAATTATCCTTGCGGTTCTGCTGGTATGATAGTAATGGTCATAGCCATATTGTGCGTTACTCGTGGATAAGAGGGACAGAATGAACAAGAGTGTGATCGTTTGCATCGTGGTGTGCAGGGAAGAAAAAACATTGACCGTTTTCTGAGACACAAAATTATCGATCCACCACGCATATGACGTCATAGTGGACAATCTCGTCTCATGCAATGCGTTCGTTTGTTTGGCTGAAACCCTCTCGCGCTGTAGTCATACGCGGCTGCGTATGGTATCACCACGAAGAAAAGGAGCTCAAATATTAATACTGCGCTGAGTCGTACATGTATCCATCCACCGTGATGTTTCAAGGGCGTAAGCGAAGGGTTGTGACGAACGTGGAGGTTCTATAGTGGTGCAGTGTGTTTCTCAATCTGTGGTCGATTTTCCCTGTGCGGGATCAACGTTGTTCCTGTGCTGTAGGCAACATGAGCTGACGAGGGACGCGATATGATGCCCGCTATGTAGCAGAGAATGATGAGTCGTCGATAGGATCGGTGTCGTATTGAAGGAGCTCAAGCGTGAATCCATCTGACGTCCTCTTGAGGGGATAACGGAATAGGAGATTGACGCGGAAAGTAAGGTTCGTTTCTGGGAGCACAGCAGTGCCCTGAGCAGTGGAATCAAGGATAGCTTAAACTGCTGTGGCAGGGTTGTTCATGCGTAACAAAGATGACCAGAGCACAGAGTTGTTTGGAATAGAACTGTAAAGTTTGCCCCAGAAAAGGCGGCCTCATGAACGAATATGGTCTTCTGTGTCCGTGATCACATCAGCCACGCGTAAATGAATCCAATAGCTCTGTTCCTTGGAAGCAGAACTTACCAATCTCAGAATACGCGATATCTCTAAGTAAAGGGGGATAGTTGCTAGACTCGCCCATATCCGCCATCTGCAAGGAACCCGCTGACACGCGCAACTATGGCGCTTAGTCCGGCGAGCCACTTAGCCAGCTCCACATCCAGCTTCTCGACTGATCCTCCTTGAGCCAAACATGTGTAGAAGTCAGCGCGCCATGGTACAGCACGGATAGCAACCTTTTAGGGACAACGGGTAAGCAATAGGATACGAGAGAAGCAAATGGCTGAGTATATGAGGATCTTCGCCACACGCTGTGTTAGAGGTAGAGGACCGAGATGGTACGATGGCTGGGAGACAGGAGTGGAACCAGTGATAACCAATAATGTGATTGAGACACATTGGCACTTGGCCTTTTCCGTGATTGGGAATGTCGACCATTGGATATTGCCGGGATTAATCGGAAGAGATAACTCACCAAAACTACCGAACGAATGATGAATGAGTGGTGATGTCTGAGAACCGTATCGTACGATCGCTTGAAACAGACATGAAGCTCCGCAGATGTGTCTGATTGCATGTTCTGCAGGGCGTGGCAGGTGAACGAAAGACCCCTGAGTGGCCAGTCAGCAAGAAGTTACTTGATAAAGGTGAGGAACAAAAAAAGAATAAGGTGATGATGAGACGTTGATGGGTATGTTCGAATGAAAGCCCACACGGTGAGTAGTGGGAATCGCGGGAAAGAGAGAAGAAGAGAGGCAGATATCAAATGGTCAAACATGCTCAGAAAGTATGCCACACGTCTGAACATAAACTGCACGTTGCACCCACGAAAGATGCGGAAGCAGCTTAGCAGAAAAGACGATAGTAAGGGGGTAACGCGCAATCTTCTCAGGAACAAGAGATGAGCAACAGCTGCCCAGGATAGCGCATGGAGAATATATGGCACGGAAGACTTCAGAGGCCAATATGCATACCTCGTCAGTCGAACCAGGCAAGGTGTTGCCTGTTTTTGCGGTTCGTTGACCTCATTCCGGACGAGCTCTTCGAGAGTTCCAGAAGTCTCACGAGCTGCCTCATATCGAGAACGCACCCCCTGTATTTAACCAATCAGTACTCAAAAAAAAAGCTGGACAATTGGCTGGCGAATTAGGGACGAACAGCAATGTTACTTCGCAAGTCGGACTGCACGAAGCCAAAAATGCCAGAACCAAAAAGGTCTAGAGATGGAAAGCAGAAAGTGAGCTATATTTGAAATGATAAGGCAAAATCAGAGCCAAAGTAGGAGCATCCGCAGGTACTATACAGCTCTTCGAAGGGGGCCACAATCGAGACTAACTCCTCGGGTTCGAGGTACCATGCCCATCGTGTACACTTGAAGGAAGGAAATGTGCTCACCAAACATCTTGATGAGTCCATCGGACGCTTCAAGAAAAGCCAGAGTATCGATGCCGCCTTCTGTGACAGGCACATCCGCGAAGGACTTGACATGAAAAGTTAACAAGTGTCTTGATCGAACGATCGCGGCTTGTTGTGACCTTGACTGTCTCGAAATGAGGAACCATGTCTTCTTAGTCCCAACGACAAAGGGTTCTTGCGCAGTAAGGAGTGTCGATGAAAGTGGAGGAAGACTTGAGGAAGACGCGTTTTCAAGATCAGGTTTGGTTCTGAACGACGCGTGGTGGCTTATGTCATCCGCACGTGACCAGAATTTATTTTTGACTCGTCGTGAGTTCGTTTTCTTCAAGTTTGACACAGCAAAACTGGGCATCGGATTCAACCAGCTCTTCCATTCTACACCGCGTCATGCACTGCCACATACTCTACAAATGGTGGGACCAACCACAAAACTAAAAAATCCTCACGCCAATTCAACGCTCATCCAATATCAATCTCAATCATGCTTAATGTTGCTCTGTGAAGATTGTTGTCAGAAAGACGAAAGACAGGGTCTACTGATCACTCACCACCTTCTATGCGCACACCTGCAAGCATTGGTTGGCAACCTCATTGCAACCTCCGATAAGTATAACAACAATTACTATTTATTCCGACACGCCGGCTTCGCGCCACTCGACCTATGACTCTAAAGTCAAGGTGCTTCCGCAAAGATGCACATTCATAGGAGGGGGTGGCGGTGGGCAAAATGTACGTCCTCTTCACTATGGCCATAACCACTTAAGCTGTCGGCCTCGACTGCTCTGTAACTCTTGCCTTGGTCGCACACTAATCTCGGCCAGAGTATAGCCTGTGTAGTTACTTGACTCTGAGCAACCACGAAGGAACTGCGAGGCTCGCCCCATGACGGTTTACAAGTCAGGGATTGTGACTTCACTGCAGGATATTGTAATGCACACCATCGCAACATGGGGTGAGTGTTTATCGCATGATGGCAGCCTATACTGCATCATGATCTCGTTTTATGTATAGACACATACAGCACATAGAACACTAGAACTGTGTATTGAGATATGCATCCAACTTCTGCTGGTCCCGAACAGTCAGCGTGATTCGATAGTCCTTCGGCGCTTGATTGAAATCGAGACCGTCCGCACAGCCCTTAATCGCGTCGAACTCCCGTTCGCCGTCGTGAATTCCGAGTGACCAGTTCAACAGAATGTGCTTGTAGATAGCATAGAGTTCCTTGTGTACCAGGTTGATAGCGGGGCAATTTCTACACCGATATGTGTCGTTAAGGCCATTCGTAGAGAAATCGAAGGATACCTACCTGCGACCAACGCCGAATCCATAGTGAGGCATGACGCGCTCCGCCTCAGGTCCGGTCATGTAGCGTTCTGGTTTAAATTCATCGGGGTATGAGAAACGCTTGGTGTCTGTCGTCGGACGATGATCAGTCTTCACGCTCACCACTTAATCATGAATGACTCTTACCTCTGTTCATCGCGTGCGTATTGCAATATACCGTTGTCCCTTCAGGAATGAAGTGACCGCGCCAGACGAGGTCCTTTCCTATTGTCTCACGCGCAAGAGCCAACCGGAAGGTATTGAAGTAACGTCCGAGTTCTTTGACGAAGGCGAACAAATAGTTGTCACGGTCAAAGTTCAAGGAGTCTCCGAGCTGATCCTGACGAAGAATTGCTTCGTAGGCCTTCTGCTGAATGTCCTTCTTGGAAGCCAAGACGCCAAGTCCCCAGAGGAGGGTGTTAGGCATATGAGAATCTATGCAGAAAGTCAGGAAATACGTGTTACGAGCGCACTGAGTGTCCCACCCAATCCAGAGGAAACCATGGAGTTCGCGACGCTGGTAAGCGAATCTTCAGGGATGTCCTCGCGGCTTTCCCTGAGGATCGAGACAACAGCGCATGGATCAGCTGAGCCTTCGTTATGTAGGAGACGTATGCGGTCCAATAATGCTGTAAGACGGATACTCCGGTATTTTGCAACAGCCACAGCTTCTCGGAATGTTTTACCGTCCGGAAGTACTCGTAGGAATGGGAGGTAGTCACGTAGGTGCCCATTGATGTTGCGAATTCTGATACAATGAGATCAGAATAGTCGGACAAAAACATAAACGATGGCACGCACTGTCCAAGGCGCTTCATTGGGAATGGGCTGTCTTGGAGGAGAGTCGAAGCTTCGTCAACCGACGCGCCGCAAATAACGGTGAGATTTAGGACGGCAGATCCATCAACAAAGAGAGGGAAAGGGTCAATCGGCCCTCCAGATTTTGAAGCCGTGTTAAGCCTGCGCACGAAGTATTGTGCGGCTCTTTCGATGACAGGGTCATACCTACACGATATCAGTTAACACATGTTTTAAAGAAGCAATTGCAGGAGATCTCACGTTCTGGAGACTGCTGGGCTGACAGAGGCGATGGCCAGTCGGCGCTTTCCCTTGAGAAGATTGTCGTAAGGCGAGGTCCCTAGCGTGATTGCCTTCTTTGATGCGCCGCCGAGGAGTTTGCCCAAGGTGTGAGGCTAGTGAATACTGTTTGGACATTTCTCATCTGTATATAACACTCGCACTAACCATGGGTCGAGACTGGAAGACTGCTCCATATTGAGAGCTTCCAAGAAGCTCTTCACCACTTTCTGCGTCGTTGATGACAACTACCCATTTATTCCCCAGTCGCATTTTGAAGACAGGTCCATAGAGTTTACTCCACCGATGGTATGTGTCTGCAGGGTCGCTTCCACGTTGGAAAAGACTTCCAACAATGGGCCAACCGCGAGGTCCGGGAAGATTTGGAGCGCTGGAAGGTGCTGCAGACCAGGCAAGGACAGAAGCAATAGCCACAATAGCAACTACGCCCAATGCAGCG
The DNA here is from genome assembly GCA_018858115.1 of Tephrocybe rancida. Lineage (NCBI taxonomy): Eukaryota > Fungi > Basidiomycota > Agaricomycetes > Agaricales > Lyophyllaceae > Tephrocybe > Tephrocybe rancida. The sequence continues at coordinate 29,930 of JABCKT010006529.1, forward strand.
GGGGAGCTTAGAAGTGAAGTGAGGTCCTGCGCTGGAATCGACATAGTGTTTTTCGATGGTTGGCGTTGATTGTGAGCCCTGATGAGTCTTATACTGTAGCAATAGACTCATGTTTGAAGACGGAGCAGGGCATAGAGCAAGTGAGCAGACGCGAACGATGCTCATAGTCGCTCCCGTGAGATTCGCCTCGAAGTCTGCTCCTTTACGGAAATTTTAAGTTTGATGTTATGTAATTATAGCACGCAATCTCATTACTGAGCCCAATCTCCTGGTAGGTGTCGACATGATGCATGTAGTGAGGAGCTGCTCTTCAACTGCTCCATCTCAGCTAGCCATTGTGAGTCTAAAGTAAATCAATGGTGATCGATGATCCTCACGACTCTTTATTCTTCCTCCCCATTTGGCAACTTATAGACAAATTGCATTTGAGGACAGAAGTTGTTATGTATGTGGTTAGGCTGGACCAAGATGAACACCTGCATGATGTGTGTCCTTAATAAATGACTGACAGGTACTGTCGATGTTTAATACGAGTAATCAATTACGTGGAGGAGCGAAATCGGTAGCGAAGAGAAATAGAGCAAGTCTGACCAAGTCGAGCGGCAGCAGCTTGGTCGATCTATGTAGAGCCAAGAATACGATTGCAATGAACTGGGAGTTCCCGGAAAACTGTATTAGATTGCATCGTCGGCCCATTCACTGGTCGAGTTTTTCGCTCCCAAAAGACTCTGGAAACCATACATAAGCCGTGGAAGGGCATCATTCAATATTCCGTACAGCTGGACATCACGGTCGGCTTTACGTCTGGTATTATCGGACAAGTTGTCAGGGACTTTCTCGGTTGTGTCAACGCGTTTCAGGACTTCTTCCTGTCAAATCGTCAAATCAACTTGAACATCTCAAATCGACGATAGCACTGACCATTGTCCCCGCAAAACAATTGCTGACAGCATTGAGCATATCATCGACTTGTCGGCGTGTATACACCGGCTGTTCCTTCAATCTTCTACGGCGAAGTCCCGGATTGTATGGCTGGCCACCACGCCGAGAATGAGGCCGAACCCGGGTTTCTGATGCGTGTTTTGGCATAGGGGCTTCGCTTGAACTCTGACCGTACAAAAGGGCAAAATTGAGCTCAAGCACACCTTGATGAGGTAATACGTACAGAAACTGTTCGATTGAAGCTTCCGTCCTTGCTTCCGTTTGACATTTCAAATTGATCATAGGGTGTTTCGAAAGCTTGTAGTGATGTGGCACCAGGATCTGAAGATGTAAGGCACGACATGAAGTGTGCAAAAGCCTGGTCTACGTCTGAGGCATCAGATGAGGGAGAACCTGTTGGGAGCGAAGAGGCTGCGTTGGTTTGCGTTGCACCTGAAGCATCCGGAAAATAAATGGGCATGGTTTGAAAGTCTTGGTCAGAAACGCCTTGCCAAGAAGAATCGATACATGTTGAGGCATGATGCTGTAACTCGTCACTGCAGAACCTCGTGAGTGATATGAACACAGCTAGAACGGTGGCCAACCTTCGAAAGAATCGTTCGCCACATGTCGTGCACTTGTGTGGCATGGTGCGTGTATCTGATCATTTTCGGCCTCTCAGACAGTGTACAAACTTTCTAATGTGGGCGAATACTCACGTATCGCGTAGTGCCTGCGGAGGTTCGAACGTCTCGTGAAAGGGGATTCGCAGCTAGGACAGTGATATGCACCATCTTCCGGATCGCGGTAAAGATCGTCGAGACTAGACAGAGACTCGGAGCTCATGTGTCGGGCCATACAGCGGCACCTGTCCTCGAGTTGTGTGTGTATTTATATAGATGACCTGTAAATCCAGATTCGCAATGGGGCACATACGATCTTAACATCCCAGAGGAGACGAGTGTTCTGCGAACGAGCCTGCACATAACGTTAGTCATAAATAGTGGAGATTTGCGTCTCCGTGTGATCGGAACATACGCAGCTACCAGTGCCTTTAGGCGTAATACTTGCGAGAGCCGTTGGGCCCGATGGGTTCATAGCGGTGGACTTCGGCGCATCAGAATGGGATTGTCTGTTCCAACCTCGCAATTGGTAGAGTCAGAGCCCAGCTGCTTCTCGTTCTGTGTGTATTAGCCGGTGCTTTACTCCTCTGGAATTTCGGCCGCGCTCAGTTGAGTGCACATTATACATGAGCACATCAACCGATATTGACAAAGACTTGGGCATACCTATTAACATCTCAGACGTCCCTCTTCGCTTCGTACCCTACCTCAAGTACAAGCATTACAGGCCAAATTAGTTGCAAAATCGATTGAACGCTGGAGCTGCTCGCGAGAGTGTGGTAACAACTATGGTGAGATGTTATCCTCCGGAAAGTAAGGATGCGGAAGCACAGCAATCCCAGCTCAACAAATACCAGGCATAAGAACCTGACATGGTAAACAGCAGCTACAGCGCCAATGATCCAGGACATTGTAGTTTCGGAGACTTAAGCATCGGCTACTAAATCTTGATTAGGTCAGGCGATGAGTGAAGGGGTTCTAGGGAGACTTACGCGTGGAGTAAGCAGCTGCATCCCTAAATTCTATCCTGTCTCGATGGTTGCTTGTCTGTCCGAGCGTCTCGTTAACTGGACATGGTACTGGCACTCGTTGATGGAAAAAGGTCCGAGTCTGAGTCGATCCTTATCTGATAGTTCGTTGCACAGCATTGTGATCGATCGATCATGCATCAAATATGCATCAAAGCTTGGCTAGAAATACATGGGTTTGGATTGTACATTTTAGGGGTCGTGTAGGGCTAATCCACCTTGATTCTATCGTCAAGAAGGTTTTGAAGGCCATTGAAAAGGCGGGGGAGGGTGTCACTGAGCATTCTGCGAAGTTCGTGATTGGAACCGTTTTGGACCGGATTGTCTTTTATTGTATCCGGCGTTTTGTCGCTAGTTTTGTCGCTAGTTTTGTCGGTTGTGTCTACGCGTTTCAGAACTTCCTCCTGTGAGATTGGTCAATACACACATAAAGATGAAGAAGATACCACGGACCATTGTCCCAGCAAAGCAATTGCTGACGGCATTCAGCATATCATCGACCTGCCGGCGTGTGTAAATCGGCTTTTCTTTGAGCTTTTTACGCCTGTTTGCAGCATTGTAGGGTTGAACGGGACGCCGAGGGAAGAAGCGCGTTCGTGTTGTGTGGGGTGCAGTGTGAGAAGGAGGTGAGTTCTAAATGATAACAACGTTGAGGGGGTTGAACGTAATGGTAATGAACAAATCACGTACTGTGGTAGATGGACTCAAGATACCCTCTAATGTTCCATATTGATCAAATGATGCTTGTGCTTCTTCAAGCAAGCCGGCAGGGGGAGAAGTGAAGCATGTCATGAAATCAGCAAAAGCTTGATCTACTTCATGATGACTGGTAGTTTCGGATGAAGGGCTTGCAGGTATCGAAGGTTGTTGAGGCAGTATGGGAGGAGTGGCCGCTTGAGGTTGCGGGGGAGCCATGACATCGAAAGCAACAGTTCGTGGGAACCTGGGCATTGAATGCAGTACGGGGTCGGTAGGGGCTTGCCATGAGGAATCCGTACAGGTGAGGGAATGATAATGTAATTCATCGCTATGTATCAGGAGTGTCAACGAAACTCTATTCACGTACCAAGTTTGTAAACGCACCTTCTAGAAAATCGAATCTCACACACACCGCACTTGAACGGCATACTGCGGGTATCTATAGTCAAGGTATGAGTATTTTCAACACCCAAAGGAGGGCGCACAATGACCCACGGATTACGAAGTGTCGGCGGAGGTTCGATCTCCTCGTGAACGGAGCTTCGCAGCTTGGGCAGTGGTACGCGCCGTCTGCTGGATCACGACAGAGATTGTCGAGGTTGAATAGGGAGCTCATGTGGGGGTGGGACTATGTAACTTCCCAAGCAAGCTGCTTTAAACCCTAGTTGCATCATACCGCGTGCCCTCAGGTCGGAAACGCGCCACCGGTTTATTAAGAACCCTGGCAGCAAGTCGCCGCCTTCTGTTGCCGCTGAGGTTACATTCTCTCACCAATGTAAGTATTCTAGAAATGACGCAACAATGAAGGGGCGCTTATCAGGCGTTGTACAATCACCGGTGACACGTTAAGGAGTTCTGTGATTGATGAGTTCTACAAAGGCCACTCCAACGCCACATGTAAGGGACGCGCTTCTTTCCCGAGCCACTCGCTGATAGGTTTTACCATTTATGACTGGGGAGGATCCCTGGTGGTTGGCCACGTTTTTCTGTATTCGGTTGCTGTTTCCCTTCGCGATTCCAGAAAAGAATCGATGTTCTATTGAATACATCCTGTCAGTCACCAAGCTGCCAGTCGGGTACCGGATGTCAAAATAGCCGGCAAATCTGGTTATTACGGGAGGGCCCCGAATCGCCAGCGATTCATCTTGTATTCATCGAATACTTACAGGGGTGATCTGGCAGGGTTTCCTGCCCCGGAAAGCATCGCAACAAGAAGCCGAAAAGATGCTTCCCAAAGCAATGCATCGCGAAGATTCGTCGAAGATGAAGAATGCTGGGTTCGAACGCGGTAGGATCGGATTGCGTCAACGTGCAAAATTGCACCGAATCAAGCAAGCCGTTCGAATTGTATACTTGCCTTGGCGCAGCAAATTCCTCCAATAGGCATAAAGAGAAGGAAAGTAAGGGATAATAGATGAAGCTCGAAGGTTGGAGATTTCGAACGTGTTCAGTGACATTTTTTTTATCACATTTCCAGAGATTAAAATCGGACCGGTCTATAAATGCACATTACAATAATAGCGTCATTACGATGCTTTCCCTGCAATCACAGGGGTACTCGTTGCAGACAATGTTTCCAACTGCCCCTTTTCGTTGATTTCATCGAGCTTCTCAAACGCCAACTCGAAGTCTTCGATGATATCGTCTGAGAAGTAGAAGTTGAGAAAAACATAACACAAGGATAAATTTGAAGACAAACCGATGTGTTCGATGCCGACGCTAACTCGAAGAAGATCTTGGGTGACTCCGGCGGCAATACGCTCCGCCTCCGTCAACATAGAGTGTGTCGTCGATGCAGGGTGAATAACCAGTGAATGGACATCACCAACGTTTGCGAGCGACGAATGTAGCTTCAAATTGTCGACAACAATGTCGCCCCGACCACCTTTGACTCCAAAGCTAAGGACACAGCCATAGCCTTTGAGCAACTTGGTCGCAGTCTCATGATATTCGTGCGAGGGTAAGCCGAGATACGAGACCCAGGCGACTTTTGGGTGTGCATCGAGATAACGTGCTAGCGTCATCGCGTTAGATTGATGTCTTTCGATGCGAAGCGAAAGGGTCTCCACTGTTGGGGGTTAGCCCTCGAAGCTGCGCATACATAAGCGGGGTCACTAACGTCCTTGTATCAGAAGCCATGCAGATTGCGGTGCAAGGCAAGCGCCGAGATCACGGAGAATGTCAAATCTAACTCTGGTCGTGAAAGACTTTTCCTTAAACGTCTACATCGGCTTGTGAATATGTCTTCGAACCGAAAACAAAAATAACACATACATCCCAAAAGGTCGAACCAATCATTTTCGCGCCAATCCAGCCCTCGGCACCTGTGATTACTTTCGTATAGTAAGGGAATTTCGGCGCCTTGCTCCAATCAAATCGTCCACTGTCGACGATGACACCTCCAATCGTCGTACCGTGGCCTCCAATCCACTGTTACCCTCGTGTTAATTGACAAGTCTTGGCAATAGAGAAGGAGTCAGCTTACCTTGGTCGCCGATTGTACGATGATATCTGCACCCAGATCTAGGGGCCGAGATATACTTCCGCAAGCCCCGAAGGTATTGTCCATAACAAGTGGGATCCCATGACGGTGCGCGACCTCAGCAAGTAGAGGAACATTGGGTACATTGTATCTTGGATTGCCAATGCTCTCGCAATATAATGCGCGAGTGTTTTCGTCGATCAAGGCTTCCATAGCTTCAGGGCTGTCGCCTTTCGCGAACTTTGTGATGATCCCATATCGCTCGAAAAGGACTTTCAACTGATTGTGGGTGCCGCCATAGATGTATGAGGAAGCTGTAAAGCATCAGAAGTCGAGAAAGGATGAAAACGTACGGAGACTCACAGACGATGTTCTCCCCTGATCTGGCAAGACATGTGAGAGCCATGAACTGCGCAGCTTGTCCAGAAGCGGCCGCAACAGCCGCAACTCCTCCCTCGAGTGCAGCAACACGCTTCTCGAAGGCATCGACGGTCGGATTTCCGATACGGCTTTAGGTTAGAGAACGTGAAATCAGCTAGTATCATATGGCATCATAGGGCTGGTCACGTACGTATAGATATTAGCTTTGCCTCCAACAGTCGATATGTCAAAGAGGGAAGCTCCTTGAGCAGATGAGTCGAACACAAAGGATGTTGTCTGGTAGATGGGAATGGCCTTGGCATTTGTGGCGGGATCCTTGTACGGCGTCCCCCCATGAAGCTAAAAAAAAGTCAAGGTCTGAGTTAGACATGTTAAGGAACAGCGTACCTGGATCGTTTCGAACTTGAGGTCCCTGTCCCTCAATGGGTAGAGATCAGTCATTTTTTCTGCCTTGACGTTGTATTCCATGGTTCGAGGATGGGTGTGGACAAACTTGCGGTTCCCATAACCTAGTAGTTATATAACCAACACATTTTTGCTGTACTCATCACAAGCGAAAGGGAGCGAAGGGCGGGTTGGACACTCGGGTTTGGAGCAACAGTGAGCATGGCAGCATGGAGCATATCGGAAGGAGTGAAAAGACAAGTCACTCCTTCATGATTGGTTCCTTCAGGCCGGCCAATATGTCAAGAAGTTGACAAGTATGATTGCCTCAGCGCTCATTGGAAGTGATATTTGTTATGTTCAAGTAGAAAATTTCCGAGTCATGGTCGTGGTTGGAGACAGAGAGCAATTGCAGAGCAAGTTGGAATTCGGCAATCACTTGGGTCGGCTCATGAATGCAACAGTTCGCTTGATGCCCTCCAAACCAAGCCAATTTCAGACTGAGAGGCTGAGAGCCTCGAGCTCAGTGAGAGTAGAGGTTTGGAAAAGGCTAATTTGGTCTCACCGACCGAGCAGCTGCAAACTTAATAATTGTAATAATTGAGCCTCAAAACATACCGAACTGCAGAAGTCTGATAAATATTTGTTGGCACAAATCATGTTTCATAATCCATACATATGGCGCTCGATACTACTTGCTCAATCCGATAGCGGATGAAGAGAAGTTGACACTGTAGAGAGCTGATATTAAGTACGATCGTGATGATGTGGGAATGCCCTCCATGCACTAATAAGTAGTGCCTTGGGAATCTAACGCCATCGGTTCGGATTTTGGGAGCGCCGAAGGCAGTAAATTGAGGCAAATGAGAGGAGATCAGAGGAGATGAGGAAGTTCCCAAGGTGTTCCGTGACTGTCGGGGACCTCATGCTCAAAACATATCACAAGGAGAATGAGGAGATGACAGGAAACTCGACATGCCGTTGTTCAGGAGAGATTTTGAAGAAGTTGGAATCCGGCTGGGGCAAGGTAAAACAGCCGGCGTTGGAGAAAGTCCCAGAATAGCAAGAAGGGGACATGTCACGGAAATTTGGACATATTTCTGCTGTTAAGGCACTTTCAAACCTCCGGCGGAGAGTGTTTGAGAAGATCATGTTCAAACATAGCCTGACTTACCGGTACATATGCACTGCGTCGAAGTGGTCCTGGATTTGGGTGGTCCCCACTCGAGGCTTCGAAGGGGATAAAGAGATAACGGCAGGTTCCTTTCAAATAGACAATCACTCAGGATCTTGAATGTGTCCGCTGATCACCTTGGAGAACTTCAGATTTGCAGAAGCAAGGATGGAGGGAATGATCCGATGATGGAACTTGGAAGGATGGGTTGAACATTGCGATTAGATTACGACGAGATAAGATTTGAACGAAGCCGAGACAGCCGCACCAACCCAACTTGACCCCGGACTCGCAAGGCTGAACAGTCGATTGGACTGGATACAACACTCAAGTTGCGGTTGCTCTCACCTAGGAATCTGTACACGAATACTGGGCTAGTGACATAAATGGTGTCCGAAGGGGCCGACGTGGCCAAGATATTTCATTCAATCGGACTCTCTAGATAGGTTAACTACCTGAACCTTCTCTCTACATTATTCATTTGTTCCCTCTTCAGAAATGTTTAGAGTTATGCCACGGCCAGCTGCCCGATTCCTGAGCCCGCGACCATTGTTGTCATTCATGCCATGCTTTAATCTCGATTCGTGAACTGCTGTTGTTCTCAGTATCGTGTCAATGCGGTACCTCAGGAGGCTTTAGACGGCTCGTTGGCGTGGACGATTCTTTGACTGTACAATGATTGGCCTGTATGCAGATGCAGCTTTGGCGAAATCCTCGCGATATAAGTCGAGGGCTGGCAACCACGTTGAAACCACCCTCAAGTGCCCATCAGTAGCTTTCAGAAGACCGGAACGCTTTTGACGCGATCTCAGACCCTTCTGGTCGTAGATGATGAAGTTAACGGTACGTTGGAAAAAGTTCGACTCACGTTCGACTTCTAAGCATAACCTTACTAGAGCCACGACTCGACGGTCATAACAGGTTATCTCCATTCCTTATCGATAGCACATAGATATTGAATGCTCATCAGAACCTTCGACACGCGGTCACCAAATCCTCGCTTTATGAGAAGAAAAAACTTGCAAACACAAGCATGGCTGTAACAGAGCAGGTAAAATCTGACCGAAGGGTTTACAATATGAACACCACCCAGCGCAAGGCCATTCTAGAGGCAGATCGTTGGACAGATAATGTCAAGGCCTCCTCCGTAGAATGTCGTGCCTGCCGTAGGACTTTACAACTAGAAAAGTCGCACGGCTGCTACTATCTCTACAATTGGAGGAAACACAAGGCTCATAGCCGAAGTTGAGCGAGGAGAAGTTGAAAGGGTACGTTTTCATGCACCTCGTCCTTGGGGCTTGAACGTTGAGGGTTATACAGATTCTGGGCTCTGGATTAGTGACTGAAGAAAACGTTCAAGAGGCTGACACTTTCAACGACGGTCTGCACCGTCCTAGTAGGCCACAGTTTGTGGACAACAAGCTCCCAAATCCTTGATATGGACATTCTCCTCAGCGAAGGCTCTTCTTATCTGTCATGAGTCGCTCTTCTCTTATGCTGGGTGCGTCGTCTGTTCGAGGTTTAACTCGTGCATGGCCTGACCCGGTATTTGAGACTATTCCACTTCCACCGAACAATTCAATCGAAGTTCCCCTCAAGCCTCTTCGTCGTGGTGTTTTAATGAACTCTCGATTGCCGAACGGGATGCTGTTTTGTTCCTCTCACAAATCTCCCAGCAAAAGTTGGCAAGAAGTCCATGATAGAACGTGTCCCGTCACAACAAACGGATGTGCACCTTCTGTTTTCTTTCTGCGCCCCTGTACAACTCTTATTTCTCATACAACGCTCCACCTCACGGTCCCACTGATATTCATATGTCCAGTCGTCAGACCAATCGAAGTTCTTGAACATAGTTCATATCATACGTGGCCGCGCCTGATTGAGATTTCTTTGTGCCAGCGCCAAGGATATCGCTGAGAGGTTATTCCTGTCGTCCTCGATCGGAAATTTATCTATCTTGATCACGGTAGTAGAGCGTCAAAATTCTCCCCAGATTCCTTCTTCCTAGAGGCGATTACTAGATCAAGCCCATTCAGGTGCACTTTATCTGACAATTCTCTGCCTACCGACCGCATCGAAGCTACGGTTGGGACTCTAGGCTGCACCGTCGATGCCCATACGTTTGCCCTACAATGCTGACTTCTATCTACATGTACGGTTAGCCCAGGAAACTCGCTATGTACGACTCCCATCGGCAAGCCTGTCAAGTGGCTAGCAGGCCGCACTAACGGAGGCGAGCAAAGAGACACCGGTCGATATGATTATGCAATCGGGCCGAGGCGGACTTCCCTCCGATCCGATAATTCTCTTTTTTTTTTTGCCGACTCGGACTTGTAGCTTGCTCATAACTTCTACCTCTAAGTCTATATCCACTCCTGAACTATCAGCCAAAGCCTTGTTAATGCCGAAAGGAAATCCTTAGTCCCTGCTCCCCTTCCTTCATCGGTAACCCATCGGCATACTCGCTGCATCCCGCGACGTTCGAATCTTAGCGGCAACCATTCGTACATGAACAGTCTCCGACGCGGGACCCTTGACGGTGACAGCTAGAGGGCCTCTTTTGATGCGAATTTGCTCTCAAAGCGACTTACCTCGTTGCAAGGGGTGTGCAAAGTTGCGAATTCCTGTAGTCGCTTAACGGCTGTGTACCGCGCCAGATATGTTACTCCTACCCGGGCCCCACTATTGTCGATCACGCAGATTTACGAGAACGGATGTGTATCACAAGTTTCACCCACAAAAAAGTACACGGACGGCGGGCCTGGCCTCACAAGCGTTCTGTTTTGCTCTCCCTTTGGGCGTATAGGTTTGACTGAAGACGTGTATTACTTAAATGGTTCATCTTTCCGTTTTATCGCGCTTTCCTTCTTGTTATGTTCCGGGCTCAATTCAGTCATACTATATTTTTTCGCATGCATTTACAGTTTTGTCGTTGTATGAATAAAGGTGAGTGCTCACCCTAGGTCTGACAACGAAGATATCGAACCTTCTTTCTAGTCTTTCTTGGATACTTGCCTCCCCCCCTTCTCTCAGCGGTGCAGTAATTGCGCTCGTGATTGTCATCTTCGACTGGTCGACCACACTTCCCAATGCTCCAAATCTCCCTGGCCCACGTGGATGGCTAATTGTTGGGAGCCTCTTCCAGCGTGGTAAAGATCTGGCGGATGTGTGCCGCAGATGGAGCACGATATACGGCTCGGTGTTCAGGATGCGCCTTGGGATCAAGTGAGTGGTCTTTGCGAACGACGCCGAGGCTGGTGGTGAGCTCCTTGTGAGCGTAAAATATGGCTCAATCTTCCAGTCACACCCCATGGTGAGCAGCGCATCCCCGTTACCGTCGACTCTCTTTAACCACATCCATCACAGCCCCATAGTTTCAGAAAGCTTCTCGGGATGGCATCAAAAAAAGCAGTCACACTGGGGACATCACCCTATGACGATCTTCTGGAAGGCAAACGTCGCCTGGGGGTTGTGTCTGTTAGTCCAGCAGTAACGAAATCGTTTTTTTTTGTACCTCTACCTTGAGATTATAACTGATTTATGTTAGCTATGAAGGCATCATCAAAAGAGCCACACAGTACTTTGTACGGAACTTGGAGACTGCTGCCCGATAATGCGGGCCAATGACCAATAGATCTAATAGATCCATTCCCTATTTTTTTCAATGGTGCGGCTGTTTTTTTCCATCACTGTCCTCTGCGGCGCAACTGTGAAGAAAGCATTTGAGTTGCTCCAGGATATACCATTTCTTATGAAGCGACTCGGCCAGTAAGTCTTCTCTACCTTTCTCACATCTATGTATTTCCTAATGACATCTCCGCAGAATCCGAAACATCAATGGCTACTACCGAGACTTCCTCTCATCTCTCCGAATACCACTGAACTCCAAAAATTTCCAGGAGGCGGTCGCAGTCGCGAGGTACAGAAGCGGAAAGCTTACCTACCTAGTTGGCTGCTGTCGCAGACTTAGGGTACCGCCGCAGATCCCTGTGCTGCGGTTTCGATTATAAAAGAAAATAAGAACGACTTGTCCAAGGAATCTCTGGCCAGTGCTGCACTCCTCTCGAGCACCTGCTCACCATTCCATAGACGCCCACATGTCATATACGCTCCTCTGGGGCCTCGGAGTCCTTGCTTTGAATAAGGTCATCGTGCAGACCAAGGCCTTCGAAGCAATCCTTCAACAAGAGTAACGCGGACAACTTGGAACGAGTCTTAGTTCACCACCTTGATACTAAATGGAAATTCAATTGATTTCTACATTTATTGAAGAATAACCCATGTGTTGGCACGATCTTCAATCAAGATAAACACGTTACTTCGATGTTCAACTGCAAATGAAGTAGAACAAGCAGCCCGATTTTCTTCCTTCTTAATTAAGTGAATTGGTAGTCGAGCCAAATGCTCCCACTTATTCGCAGCTACTCAGCGCTCAGGGTCAGTGAGACCCTGAGCATCAAAAGTACATGACGTTACATAACTTTCGAAGAATTGATGCATTGATGGTTAGTTTGCTCAGGTGGTGCTCATCATTCATTACCACTTGCTCCAATGCTCTCTGTTGCTCTCCACAGGAGGTGTAAGCCAAGAAGTCTACTCATCGCTCTTGCGTTACTCTTCGATCTCAGCAGTAAAATGACCTATATAGCCACCAACGATGAGGAACTGACCTCCATTCACAACAATGGATTACAACGTTAAACCCCAACAGTTGGCTGACCTCTACCCTATCAAAGACCGAAAGCTACGTTTTGAAACGCTTATGGTTTGTCTTAACCTCGTCTTTCCTCTCGTCGCACAACTTATTTGAATTGTACAGCTTCATGGTGGAGCACCACACAAAGATCCTGCAACAAATGCCAAAGCCGTGCCTATTTATCAAACAGCCTCCTTTGTCTTCGATTCCTCCGCTCAAGGTGCAGCCCTATTCGACACTTCGTCAGTCAATGGAAACTCCAATATCTACTCGTAAGTTCTACTTTGACATCATGACGGAAGACCACCCCTAATTCTGTATTGTTCCAGGCGTATCGGCAATCCTACTGTTGATGTCTTCGAAAGGCGTGTAGCATGCCTCGAGGGCGGCGTCGCCGCCATTGCTACAGCCTCTGGGCAAGCCGCACAGTTCATGGCATTGACTTGTCTCGCTAACTCTGGAGACAATATTGTCTGTAAGTCGTCACAGCCATGATCTCCTGAGAGTTTCTATTATCTAACTCCTACCCCCTCAGCTTCTTCGTACATCTATGGTGGTACTCATAACCAGCTGAAGGTTCTCTTCAAGCGCTATGGAGTCACAACAAAGTTTGCACAAGGAGACAGCCCTGCTGCGATGGAGGCACTTATCGACGAGAACACCAAGGCACTCTACTGCGAGAGCATTGGCAATCCACGATACAATGTTCCCGACATTCCAGCACTGGCCGAACTCGCTCACCGCCACGGCATCCCCCTCGTCGTGGACAATACATTCGGCGCGTGTGGCACTATTGCTCGGCCTCTAGACCTTGGCGCTGATATTGTCGTCGAGTCGGCGACGAAGGTATGTCGGCTTAGCTATGAGACTACTGGACTTGACATCTAACCTTCTTTATTCACAGTGGATAGGAGGTCACGGCACAACTATTGGTGGTGTGATCGTCGACAGTGGCCGCTTCGACTGGGGGTCATCCACAAAATTCCCTGGATTCACTACGCCTATCGAGGGTGACGGTGGATGGGTGGGAACCAACCTCGTTGGGCATACCTTCTGGGACGTACGTACTCATCTCTATCAACTGCCATGCGTTTCGCTCACTTTTATCCCCACAGGTCTTCAAGGAGAAGTCCTTCACAACCAAACTTCGGTATGATCTCCTACGGGATCTTGGTGCTTGCCTTGCTCCTCAGTCTGCGTGGCTCTTGATCCAAGGATGTACGTACACCTACTCCATGTGTTTAACCGTAAAGCTGAACGATCATCCTCAGTGGAGACCCTTTCGATTCGCGTTGAACGCCATCTTTCAAACTCTCTCGCCCTCGCACGGTACCTCGACGCGCACCCCAAGGTCGCATGGGTATCATACCTCGGGCTTCCCTCGCATGAGTACCACGAGACCGCAAAACGGCTCCTCAATGGCTTCGGATGTGTGCTGTCCTTCGGTGTGAAAGGTGGTCGCGGGGACATCATTGTGGACGGTCTGAAGCTCCACTCGTCACTGGCCAACATCGGGAGCGTCCACTCACTCGTCATCCACCCGGCATCAACGACACATTCTATGCTTAAGGAGGAGGAGAGGATCGCGGCCGGTGTGACGCAAGACCTGATCAGGATTAGCGTTGGCACTGAACACATTGGTACGCTTATACTTCGGACCTCACTTGCGGGTTAACTGACGGTGCCTGCATCTAGACGATATCATTGAAGACTTTGAAATTGCTTTCTCGAAGTTGGAGCTTCCCGAAGTTGAGCCTGAGGTTACTCCTGTCCCCTCGGCGATTGTCAATGGGACAGAGAAAGTACCGAACGGTACTGGGGCTGGTCATGAACTGCCCAACGGAGCCTCAGGTAATGAGTATCTGGTGAATGAAAAGATCCCTGTCAACAATGCATTGGCCAACGGACATAATATCCCATCACCTATCGCAGTCGCTTAAAAGTCCGGTCATAAATTTTGTAATAGTTAGTTACTTCGGCGTCAAATCGAATTGTCTTATACGATACTCTCATCTTCCCCGACGACGAATACAAAAGGCAACTCCTCAGTTTTCAATGGTTATCCACTGGAGGGGAGCGGCTGACCAACTAGATATGTAGTTGGAAGTCTGCAGCTGAGAGCCAAGAGGAACGGCAACTCAGGACTTGTCGGCTTCACCCAGCACTAGCTTCTGTCCTTCTGCGTCCACCTACTAATCGTTTCTCATAATAACATCCTCCACGTGAGGCAGTCCCGTATCAGCCCTTTAAATCGCAGCGCAAGCCAAAAGCACTGTATCGGTACTGTAGTAGGTACACTCCCTGGATCCTTTTACTTGAAGCTGAGTCTCCCAAGCATCAGTACCTACATTATATGCATATTGCTCTACCAATAATGACAAGCAACCTTGTAAAACTACTTATGTCCACCTTTGCTATAGCTATCCATAAGGCGTGGACCTTGCCAGTGTTACACTGCTCCACTGAGATGGTAATAGCTACATCGTATTGAAAACACGACATCCGAGTTATATATTGAAAGACGAGTCGAATGTGTTGCGTGTCGCGTAGTACCGTAGTGCCAGCTTGGTCAGTGCGCCTCATTAGTCGTCCTGTTCAAACGAAAATTCCTTCCAAAACTCCATTGTATTCAAAGAAAGGCGAGTCACATTCATGGCAGAGTAACTTCATGTGCGGTGACTGGTTTCGCGTACAGTATGCATGCATTTGATTTCACGTTCGCCAGAATGTAACAACGATAGTAGACAGGATGCGACTGGTTTGGGGTCAACAGTACTAGCACCAGTAAAGGCACCTCAGCAGACATGAACAACGCATCTCTTCGTCATACAATGTCTTATCTACATCTTGCATAACAAGTCGAAGGCAAATGGAATCGGACATTAGGTTGCACCCCTACTACACGGCAGATAACAAGGTAGTATAGTAGTTCACTGATGCACGCCCGACACAACATTGTGAACAATTTCGCCAGCCTTCAAAGCGACCGAAGTTTGAATAACGAAACCTATCCCGTCACCCCTACACCGATGTGTGAATTTCGCAACCTCGATTTGAGCGTCCGCAAGCGCTTTAACGATCGCGATGAAGATCGACGGCTGGCTTGGGGAATCGAGAACCACTTGAATGTAGCTCATCCGCGGCGATATGGTCACCTGTCAAGTTGAATTTGAATTTAGATACCGTAAAGAAGGAGGAGGAACGTACAGCGGCGACACGCTTCAATTGCTCCATTGAAGTCTCTCGATCTTCGGGTGAGTCGGAGTGGGTCACGATGAAGTTGACCTCGTCCTGTGATGTAGTGATGAGGTCCATCGCCATTTTGTTGTGCTTATCTTGTTTGACCACGTCTAAGACGATGGAAAGGGGATGTCGGCTTGGTGTGAGTTCCCAGTCCTTAAATCGGACGTCCACGAGCTCCAAATCGTTCAGAATTGTCACCGCAAAAACAGAGGGAGCGGCCGATGAAGGTGCTGGATTGTTTTGAACCACGGCAGGGGCGGCGTTGGTGCTGGTCACGACACGGGTGCCTGGACCTGTGGGATTCATCACGTTCTTTACTGTGATGGGAATCTTCGCGCAAATAGCCTGATCGATTGCGCGATGATGTATAACTTCAGAGCCATACGCCGTCAGGAGTTTCGCTTGCTATTAAGATGATGTAAGGGAAGACTCCTTGGAAAAGACTATTACCACATACCGCGGAGGTGATCTCAGGAAGCAGGTGAGCGCTTTTTATCTTTCTTGGGTCTGCGCTAAATACACCGTCAACCTGTGTGTCGTTGTTGATAAGTTAGATATACCAAGCGGCAATGGGAGTCTACTAACCTCTTTCCAGATTTGGAGCTCATCAGCTGCGACCGCTCTTGCACATAGAGCAGCACAAACGTCGGTATAGCCCCTTCCAATGTATTCTAGGAGGGACCCGGGTACACGGCCAAAGAATCCTGAATAAATGTGGCAATGTTAGAAAGATGATGGGGATTCTGCTTGCGACCAACCAGTAGCAACGAGTATCGGGGTTTCACCAGCCGTGTACACGGAAGAAGATATGAGTTTATGTCTTATAGCCGTCAGAAAGTGGTCCAAAGATGTCCGATCTTGGGCCATGATGTTGGGGACATTCAAGTCCGTAAGGTCTACCAAACGAGCAGAAATATTCTATAAATCAGGCGATGCATGAGTGAGACGAACCATCTATACAGAGAACGAACATACCCGCGACCGTAATGCGGCAACGACAGTGCGACAAGACATAAGTTCTCCTACAGACACGATTTTATCTCGTGTATTGTCTGAGATCTCACCCAAGGTCTACAGTGAAGTGAATGAGAGACAGCTTTGAGCATGTATTAATCGATGGACACACCTGTACCGCTGACAGTAGGTTAATCACCCTATCGCAGTCCTCCCGTAGTTGTGCTTCCAAACGACTGAGAATGTTCCCGCCAGCGGGGTCTTTACAGGCTTCCTGTATCACTCGCCTTGCCCCAGAACAATGGCGCTCAAATATTCCATCAATGATCGTGCTAGGTGGACGTGTCGAGCTACCGACAATAAGCGTTGGAAGGGCGTGCGTTGACCTCGTGGGGGATTCAGCTTGTGGAGGAGTCGGCGGAGGCGTGAAAGGTCCAGCATGAATGGCTCGCTCTGAATATTTTATGTTCTTGTTTACTTCGGCATCGGTGATGAATGTGGAATGGTGTTGGGCGATTTCGATAGCGTCGAGGAGGCATTGTGTCGTTCCTTCAGTTTTTGAGGTGTAAGACTGGGCTGAACATACCAGGACTGGTATGCGTTTGTTTTGAATATGCTGTGATCTATCAAATGGTTAAAAGCGTTGAATGGGAGAAAGTAAAGGGCAATTACGGCACAATAGTTTCCACAATGTTCGAGAGATATTTGGCGATAGAGGTTCCTCCAAATTTCATGACAACAAAATTCGGCATCGGTTGCTCGTCCACACTATTCTGGAAAAGATCATCAATGTTGGAATTGGTGGTTGGCGAGCTTGGGAGTGGGGTGAGCTCTTCCTCTCTATGAGAGCCAGAGTACAGCGAGGGCTGGATATGCGGTAGAATAGTGCGAGCCATTTTATTTGAGTCGTAGTTGGCTTTCCTGGGGGTACCTGTTGGCTTCGGGGGGCGACAAGTACCAAAGCAAGGACACGACCAGATGTTATATTCTGGTCTGGATGCAAATTACTGCCGAATAATGAAACAAGCTTCTATTCTACATCTTGTAGTTTTCGTTGAAGACTATCTTTCAAGCAACAAATCGCAAAAACGGCAAATTCAATGGTTGCTCACAGGAGCAGAATTCGACCGGGAAATGAGCATCAAGGAACCCCCGAGTGCATCCATCAAGCATAGAGCAGAAGTGAGCAGGGATCATGGAGCAAGGTACCTCTTCTGCCGCAAACAGTAAGTATTAGCTTGTCTTGTATGTCGCTTGCATTCTTGTGGAGTATCATGGCTAATATCGAGGAAATTAGGGTCCAACAAGACCTGCGTTAGATCACCGAGTGAAGAAGTCTTGATCGAATGCGACAAAAGGTTGCGCAACGCGGTGATCTATGACTTGCTCTTCAGCTTGAGCAGTCATGAGCATCATGCTGGAGTTGGCAGGTACCAGCCGTAACCGGAGCAGCTAAATATTGTACTGAGGATGAGCGCGAACTTGAAACCTTGGGAAAGCGATGGCTTCTGTAAGACCGCCCATCACTTTCAGTTATTCGAGCCGTTGAGTTGAACTTGAAGCTTGAAAGCTTGACAGATTGAACGAACGTCAACGTTGTTTGCACTTGTCAAGGTTCCATTGACATACAGAGGGTTTGTGCGGCCCGGTATTGGCCGACATGACAACAACGCTCACCTGGCATGAAATTCAAGGGCGAACGATAATTTTCTCACATAAGCCGTATCATGTCGATCCCCAACCCAGAGTACTATAGAAAGAGCTCGACAGTGAATGGTAGATAATTGCACATGCATTCGAATCAAATTTGGGAGTTAGTCGATAGCCGACAAGACAAGAAACGGGCAGGCGTTCAACTAATGGGAGACCCTCAAGAAAAGTACTACGGCATTATCAAAACGACCCCGTCAGTCGCACATCCCTGATCGATGCGCCTACAAAAACAGTAAATATCCCAGAAGGGCGAACCCAGGCTTGGCTTGGAGTATCCCAAATGCTATCAAGATGTTGGTTAGCTGTTCTACTACCCGCGGACTGGCAACATACCTCACATCCCTCTTGCTTAGAGTTATTGTCACAGAAGAACTAGCTCCAACGGCTAGGACGACCTCTTCGAATCCACGAAGAACCTTGTTCGGCTCTTGTGCGCTAGAAGGATATGCAAGGTAGACTTGAGGCTTTTCGGCACCTGCAAAAGCACCGGTGTTGGTAACCGTGAATTTTATGACCTGCGACGTCCCCGATGCAGAGATGGATAGCCCAGAATACGCAAAAGATGTGTAGGACAACCCGAAACCAAATTCAAATCTCGGCACGATGCCTTTCGAGTCCAAGTAGCGATAATCGAGGAGCAGTTTCTCCGTGTATGGGATCTAAAAGAAATCAGATATCATATACTAGAAGGTCAAGGCGGTCTAAGTACCTCAGGGAAGCCTAGGCTGTTATATACGATGGTTGTACCATAGTCGCTCTCAGCCTGAGCCAAGAGAAGATTAGCTATAAACAAAACATTCGGGGTAGGGTCTTACATCGGAAATACTGAAGGGGAGTCGCCCGCTTGGGTTAGAACGTCCATAAAGAATGTCCACAATAGAAGGCCCAGTTTGTTCTCCGGGTGCTCCTGCATAGATGAGGCCGGTAATATTCGGGTTTGAGGACCATGGCATATACACTGGCCCAGTGGAGTGAATGATGACAATGGTGTTGTTACACACCGCCGCCATACGCTCTACCTATCGATTTTGTCTCAGATTGGGGAAATAGCAGAAGGTGATTGCCTGGGCTCACCAAGCTGCCGCCTTTATACCACAAATCCAGATCATTACGATCACCTTGATTTCCAACAACAAGATCGTATGCGCCAAGTTCCCCGCTCATACTGAGAGCAGACTCAGATCATTGTGAGCATTGCAAATTAGGATTACGCACGCGTTCACAAAGACGAAGGCGACATCTTTTCCTTTCCCAGCAGCGGCGCCGGCATCTAGATCATTGGACAGTGAGGAAGTAATGGTGGCCGAGGTTCCAACAAACGATGTAAGGGCAGTAATCGGCGGAACGATGAACTCAAGCGAATTCGATCCAGAGCCCCATCTAACGAACACAGTAAGACAATAGCACTCAGAAGCTGAACAGCTAGACCCACCCGATAGACATGGTGCCGTCGTTGCACTCATTGAGGTCATTGCAGCTCATATTGGGTGCCTTTGCGTCCTGGCCAACCACAGCGATTGTCTTGATCCTCGAGGCTGCGACAGGCAGGCCCCGAATAGTCGTCCCAGACGGTGTCCCTGTCGTGGTGGTCCTGTTGTTCTTGAGAAGTACAGCTGATGCGGACGCTATTTCCCGTGCAAGGGCAGTGTGTGCATCGGATCGGACAGAGACACCAAGATTGAGGGAACCGGAGCCGTCGGGGTGTTGTGCGTCATAATTTACTGGTGGATAACCCTTAGAAAGGTGGTCGATAAGCAGGTAGCTAATGTCACTTGAAGCGGGATTCCTTACCGTGTCCTGACCAAAACGGTACCATGACGCCAGGATACGCGTAACCATTTGGTTGAGCCTCTGCAAAACATTCAGCTAATATGTCGATTCAAAACACTTCTTGTCGGTGGCTTACCGCTGCAGTCACTGAGCCATCATTAAGTGCAAACTTCAGACCTATGAAAGCCCCGCCGCCTGTTTGACCACAACGTCAACACATAGGCACGAAACTCGACGCCATTGATGTACCGATGACAATGTAGTCTCCGGGCTGCTCCATATCCAGCCCAGCGTTGGCATTATCGGTGGCCGAGTCGTGGGTTGCACCCCAGTCACTCACAACGTAACCTGTACCAATTGTTTAGCCGTGAGGCCCTACAATACGGGAAAAAAGGAGGACCTTTGAAGCCGTCGCGTTGAAGGAGGCCAGTAGGGCCCAATAGGGCGGCATTGTGGCAGCTGGAGGTGCCATTCAACCGATTGTAAGCACACATAACAGATGCAACCCCCGCCTGGCAAACGTTTTTAATGAACAGATTTATCTATATCGTAACATTTGGCGTACCTCAATGCTCCGGAGGAATGGATACCAGTAGATTTCATGCAAGGTCCTATCGTCGATGTTCGCAGTGAGTCCATAGCGCCAGTGTTCTTGATTGTTCGCGATGAGATGCTTTGCGCATGCCTGAACACCGACGCTCTGAACGCCGGTAATGGTTTGGAAGGCGCCCTCTCCGTTTAGGTATGGATCCGGTCCAAAACTGACAAGGTGTAAGACGAATGCATAAGCATATGAAAAAGAATGATACAGTACCTCTCCCATCCTCTCCCGGCTTTGGGGTTACGCATCTGGGACAACATGAGTCGCACCCCAAATGACTCATGACACACTTACGATGTCCATAGCCGGTCCCAGGAAAACACTAGAGTAAGCGTCATTATTGTCGCGAGAAAAGCGAGAGATGCACACGTACTGTATACCCTTGCCCCGAAACTCCTCTCCGAGAGCCTGGCCTCTTGCGAGCATGAGTCGCCGACTGAACGTCGACGCGGTATTGATTCCTGAAGGGAATCCAGTCACTCCTTTGCTCAGCCGGATTCCCGCCGGACCGTCGTTGAAGCATAAGGAAGGGACCCCAAGACGCGAAACGGCAGTAGTATCGCCAACACACCGACCTGCATTCTCTTTAATCAGAGCAAACGTAAAGGACGAACGAAGAACATACGTTTGGAACTTAACTGGCCCGTTCCTTTGACAATTCCGATTTTCTCATCGATCGTCATGGCGGACGCCGTCGTGTTCGCCAAGGCATAGCTATCTTCCCATGATCCTGGTCAACAAAAAAAACTATTAACATCTTCAAGGACGAACGAGACGGTACACATACGTAGCACAAAGCCATCACTCTGCAGAACCAAGACCGACGCGAATAAGAGCGGTATCAAATTCAGCAACATCTCATTCCACTTGTTAGCCAAAGAAGACCTCAACGTTAAGTAAAACTCACTGGACAGTCGCCGGGTCTTCCTCAATCATGCGCAAGTCTTGTACATATACTGTTGCTTCCCCATCAGTCGACATGCCAGGCACAGCCAACACAGCTCGAAGACGCATCGGCAGCGACCGTGCGACATGCCATTGTGCTCCAGGTTGTCCCGTGTGGGGTAAATGGGCTGATTAATGTTCTCTAGTGACCGAATACTGGCCCGCGTGGCCTGGTTGCGCAAATCACGGGTCGACACTTTTCGATGACTTCGGGTCCCCCGCTGCTTGCAAGACGTAACCCTCTACAAGAATATATTTTCATGGATTGACCAAAGAACCAGGAGTACGAGGTGGTATACAGAGTTTAGAGTGTGCCATGGTGGTTGAGAAAATAATTTGAAATACATGTGGTCGAATTTTGCGATCAGATTGCGATGGTGCGATTGTGATGCGTTCCGGCGGTAATAAAATGTGTGCTCGAATTGACTGAAGATTAGATTGATTGATTGATTGACTGACTGGAAGATTGGATTGAAAACGAAAACGCAACAGTGTTGGACGGCAGGATCGAGCAACAGTGGATACGCGTTAGGGAGAATCTTAAACTATTACAAGAAGAAAATCGCGAGAAAATCACAGATCGAGATTCACTACAAACGAAAAATCCTTGAGTGGATCATCAGATCGCAAGTGCTGAGTTTACGGCCCCGTGTCCTATAGCTACTAGCACAGAGAAAGCTGAGAAAAGAAGGTGGAACCATACACGCATCCTATGAGCACATACAGAGCCGAGCAAAGACGGCAGAGCCACAATACTTATGCCTGCACTCCAAGCTTCGTCACTACGTCCGTGATGCGCGCTTTTATACAGACTCAGCTCGGGTTAGGGGGGGGGGTATAGCCACGCTCTAAAGAATCAAGAGAAGTCAGAGCATGAACCAGACTCCCGTTGAATCACGGTCATAGAGCACGAAGGAGTGGGGCATGTGGGAGTATTCATAGAAACTGCATATACGACGGATATTTATATGATAAAGCACTCTAATCGATAAGAGGACCGATAGAGACGACGCCAAGAGCCGTTATGTTTTTTAGGACAGTTCGACTGAGTCTGCGCCATGCTGGTGGGGCGCAATCAGCCCAACGGGATGCTCGTGATACATCAAATAGAGTGAAAGTCGGGCATAGGGTTCGAACATCGCGAGATGAAATAGAATGGGTATAAGTAGAGTGGGAGAAACGCCTTGGAGGTTGTTGTGTAGCCGAGTCAGGTGCTTACGTTCAACGCGTTGCTCGTGCGAGCAAAGGGCGTGCGAGAATAACATGCTTGATCTAGGCATGGAACTTAGAGAAAGAACGACCTGCAAATTTCAAAGAGGAGAGGCGCAAGCCTGTCTTCAACCATGAGCCCAAGTTTGACCGAAAAAAATGTGGTGTTCAGGTCAAATATGGCGATAAGGGGTGTCAAAGTTGTACAATCAGCGAAGGAACAACAAGAAAGGGTCCAAAGAAACTCCCAGCGTACACCCATGTAAGGTGGCTATGGTAGAACTCAGGTAGAACTTCAAAGCTTCAAGATTCAAACGATTGACAGACAAAGATTTCGGGGATAGAGATATGATGTACCGCCTAACCTAGCGGATCACAAAAACAGCCGCGTGCCAAGCGCACTCGGCCATGATGTGAAAAGAGTCTTCCGGCCTTTTCCTTCCGGCCCATTGTTCTCATGTTGTCTCCGTCTTCCATATACTGGGCCGATGCAGATTAGTGTTAATAGATGGTGTGCTGCAGCCTATGAGACACTCAGTGGTGCTGATGACATCACTACGTTTCGCGGTCATCTTTCGGAAGAAGCTCTGGAGTCAAAACCTGGCTAGGTGCGTCGACTACATATGTTTGTACTGCAAATGAGGCCTGTTTGGAGACTCACCTAGACACAGGGTCTATTTCGCTGTGTTGGACTCTATTGAAGACGCCCCAAATGGCCCTGTTTAGACCTAGCGAGAGAGCCGAACTAACCAGAACCTTGGTTCAGTATCTATAGGGACTGGGCGGAGTCTATCTGGGCGACAGTGCCCTAGCTAGCCTAAATTTAGAGCATTCATGAAAGCACTTCTTCTGTAGCCTCATCCTGAATGTCCATTTTACAATTTACGCTGAAATTGCTGGTGAGTTTCTGTTCATTTCTGAAGAACGAAACGCAGCTGAAGCCAAGCTTCATAATAGGACAGTAACGAAGGAACACAAAACTTTGTGGGCATCAATTGAATTATATGATCTTGAGATAATATAACTCAGGTCCCCAGATGTGATTCTGCAAAAATATTACTTGGCAAAAGACCGCTCGCCGTCTCCGCGAATAAGGATCGGCACAGTATGTGTTAAATACTGTAGCATGAAGAGAATTCAAATTTCTCATCCGACATGCTCATTCAACGCCTCCTCCCTGGCGTCGCCCTCCTCCCGCTAGCCTTCGCTCATCCCCCCGACTCTAATATCGGCGCGCAGTTTGATCCTGTGTGTGTGGATATCGACAATGCTACGTCCTCGGCCACGTCAGTCTTCTACCCAGGCAAGTAACTAAGTAAAGTTGTCTCTGTACAAGGATGCTGACGTCAACCGACCATTAGCTGACATCCTAGGCTACGTTGCTGATCTTTCACATTGGGCGAGTTCAAGTTCCCAATTATCAAAGTGTACCGTCAGGCCTGGAACCGCGGCTGATGTGGCCATAATCGTGAGCAGCTTATCATCAGCTTGACGTGAATAGAGGTGCTGAATTATGCGACAGCTCGGGATAGTCAGCTCAACTCAAACCCCATTCGCTGTACATGAACTCCTTTGTTGCTCATCATTGATCCCCGCTCATTCCTCTCGTAGGTGAAGGGCGGTGGACACGCTTCGAACCCTGAATTCTCGTCTACGACGGGTGTCCACATCAACATGAAGCAATTTTCAGAGGTCACTTACGATGCAGCCTTACAGACTGCTGTCATTGGGGCTGGGCTTATTTGGGACGACGTCTATGCTGCCCTTGCTCCTCACAACGTCAACGTTGTTGGTGGGCGCGTTACCGGTGTTGGAGTAGCAGGCTTCACGCTTGGTGGAGGTTCGTCCTATCGTACCATGTTGATTATCCACCCATAGCTAACAGTTGACATGAAGGTTATTCATGGCTAACAAACCAGTACGGGCTGGCCATCGACACCGTTGTTGCATTCGAGCTCGTCAAGCCCAACGGTGATATTGTGGCAGTAACCGCGACGTCCGATCCTGACCTGTTCTTCGGGCTCAAAGTGAGTTCGAGTCGTCCTAGATTATACCATTTGACTTACACGTCTTTAGGGCGGCATGAATAACTTTGTATGCCCACTACCTGTACGATCAAGTCGACACTACTAATCTACGTTTCACTAGGGTATTGTCACTCGTTTTACACTCAAAACCTTTCCGCAAGGCCAGGTCTGGGTACGTGCTCTTCCAACGCACGTCTTTTTGCGCCAGCTAAGGGAAATTTCGATATTATCAGGGTGGTCTCATCACAGTAACCGCGCCTTGGATCAAGGACGTCGCTGCTGCAACCGCTGCCTTTTCTTCGTCAGTAACCGACCCGAAGGCGGGCATCATCACCACGTACAACTTCCTACTTGGCCAGGTATGCAGTGTTTTAGGGGGACCCCCGAGGTGAAGTGTGGCTAACTTTGTAATGTCAGCCTGGTATTTCACAGCTTCTGTTCTATGATGGCCCCACTCCGCCTTCGGGCATCTTTGACGCATTCCTGGCGCTCCCTTGTTTCACAAAGGATATTTCTACTCGTGATTTCTTGTCGCTTGTCCAAGCCACTCCTGCGAATGCTACGTATGGCCAGCGGTATGTTTTCATCCTTTGCATTGACGATGTTGCCTGAGCGTGCCTCCCATCAAGTGCTATCTTTAACAGTGTTTCCTTGACACAGTATACGCCCACAATTCTGGATGCAATCCTTAACGAGACAGTCGTATGTTTTCTTTCATCGTGTCTTTATCTGCTTCATCATCACACGCACATAGTTCTGGGGCTCAAGGCTAAGCCTGATCAGCGGCTCCTTCATCTCATACGCCGTCGAACCTTTCCTTCCAAACATCTTTTCACATGGCGCGAATTCGGCCTACCCCCCATCACGAAGCACGGGCGCCTCTCCCTTCAATATCTACTACGCCTGGCTCCTCTCAGTTTCTGATGACGAGTTTCATGAGGCTGCAAGGCAGAGCGCAGCACAGATCAAGGCAGTGGCGATCGCCGAAGGCCAGGATATCTCAGGGCGTGCGATATATCCGAACTACGCGATTTACGATACGCCATTGGAAGGATTATATGGTGATAATGTCCCTGCACTACAGCAGCTCAAGGCTTCTGTAGACCCAACAAACGTCATGAACCTTGCAGGCGGTTTCAAATTCTGAACATGTTTGGGACATTGGGAAATTGAAGGAATATTCAAGAAACAATGTCAGACACAGCTATAGACTTTACTTATGAATAGAATTGTTGCTTATTACTGGTACTGATCCAGAGTCCAGACATGTCTCGTCCTCGTAATTCTCAAGACTTTCTGTCGTCTGGAGCCGGTACCAGACTAAGACGCTGCCCGAAGAACATATCTATATATGTGCGACGGGGTGGATTGTCGCCCCCGGTTTACATCGTTTGTTAAAGGAATGAATATCTCAGTGTGTGACCTCAGGCGTCCCCACAGATCCTTGGTTGCACAAGTTTCTGAGGGTTGGCCGCACTTACGCTCGTATGAAGTGACGCGCGATCTTTTCGAAGGCTCGAGGGCTCGCCATCGTCTTTCTGCCAACATTGGGCTCTGGCGATGTGCTAGAGGTTTTCTGAAGCTGGACCACGGTAGACTTGGATTGGAGACAATATCGGGCTATTGACCAACAAGTTCTGGATGCTCATTGATTCAGGCCAGACCGAGATAAAATCTATTCCTGTTCGATCTGATGCTGACACTGGGAGCGAGAAGGACATATCGACGCCACATCTGGTACATCCCCCGATGTGTGCAGGATATTTCCTGTCTCTGTCTCTGATAGTCCCTCCAAGATGGTCGGTGCTAGTATGTTCGGCATCCGGGAGGACCATTGATAATCTAAGTCATAAGAACTTGAATACGGCGACCATATGTTTCCCCCTGGTCGCCCTTCCGTGGATGACCCAATTAGGCTGTTGCTTGGGTGGGCTCACGATCTCTGTGAGAATAATATGCTCAATCGAGGCATCTCAGCTGTTTGAGGCAGTGAATGTTATGATCAACATGTGGAACTTGGAGAAAGAACGAGCCGCAGATTTCGAAGAGGAGAGGCGCAGCCTGTCTTCAACCATGAGCCCAGGTTTGACCGTACAAAAAGTTGTTCAATTAGTGATAGAACAACCAGAGAGGGTCCAAAGAAACTCCCAGCGTACACCCATGTAAGATGGTGCACGTGGTAGAACTTGAGTATAACTTCAAGACCCAAACGATTCGGATGACATATAAAGGTTTCGGGGATCATAGAGATATGTAGCGGATCACAAAAACAGCCGCGTGCCGAGTGTACTTGACTGTTACGTGTGGAAATCTTCCGACCTTCTCCTTCTGGGCCATCGTTCTCATGTCGTCTCCGTCATCCACATACTGGGCCGATGCAGATTAGTGTTAACGGATGGTGAGTCACAATTTATGAAGACACTCAGTAGTGCTGACGACGTCACAACCTTTCGTGGCCAACTATCGGAGAGTCTAGCTAGGTGCGGCGGATCACAATCTATCACAATCAGACCTGATTAGCCGACTAAACAGGGTCATGGTGTAAACCTGAAGGGTCACCTACTCGCCGGTCCGGAGACGAGCTTGCTCCGACGACACAACTACTACACAACAGGCCTAGCGAGAGAGAGCCGAACTTACCAGAACCTTGGCTCAGTATGTATAGGGACTAAGCGAGATCTATCATTGGCGACAGTGCCCTGGCTAGTCCATATATGGTGAACTGTTGGAAGATCCCTGGTTGCATCGGCATAGCCATCTAGCCAAGGGTCTGGTTGGGAGACCACAATACGTAATGCGTGCGTTCCTTCATTCCTTCAAAAGTTGTACTCCATATTTCAACACCACGAATAGTTCTCGTTAAAGACTTTCTCTAGACTCTGTGCCACTAGTCACCAACTCCAGGGCGACTCTCGATAACTAATAAACGGCCATCACAATCGCTCAAGGGCATCCAGGGATATTTTCCCATTGGCGTGCTCGGAGGCCGATTTGCTATGCATGCATACCTCAAACTCGATCCCATTGGTCCAAAGTTTGACTTGAGTTTGACGTCGCAATGTGGCAATCATCAAGGGGAACCTCTTCCATAGCTTGTATATTCCTGCGTGATCGTTTCTCCTGGCACCTGTGAGTTGCACTGGGCGCCGTTGACCAATGGTGGTCATAAACATGCTTATGCCATTACCAGATGGGCCTTCTCCATATTGATGCGGAACAACAAGGTGTTAGAACCTCACACGCATGACATGGATGTCTCTGTTTCCTAGATGTTTTCGGAATAATGAAGGTATACGGCGTCATTATGTAGATGGTGCCGACGATCGGCTTCGTCTATACCCTGAATGTGGAGCATTCTTTGTGGCCCCATCCTTCATGTCCGTTTTGTAATTTAGGCTGAAATCGCTGGTGCGTCTCTGCCCATTTCTGAAGAACGAAACGCAGCTGAAGCCAAGCTTCATACTAGGACAGTAACGAAGGAACACAAAACTTTGCGGACATCGATTGAGTTATATGATATTGCATAGCTCAGGTCCCCAGATGTCATCCTCCAAAAATGTCATCATGACAGCTTGGCAATAAACCGCCCGCCGTCCCTGCGAACGGCACAATATGTGTTAAATACTGTAGCACGAAGAGAATTCAATTTTCTCATCCGATATGCTCATTCAACGCCTCTTTCCTGGCGTCGCCCTCCTCCCGCTAGCCTTCGCTCATCCCCCCGACTCTAACATCGGCGCGCGGTTTGATCCTGTGTGTGTGAATATCGACGATGCTACGTCCTCGGCCACATCAGTCTTCTACCCAGGCAAGTAACTAGGTAAAGCCGTCCCTGTGCAAGGATGCTGACGTCAACCGACCATTAGCTGACATTTTAGGGCGCTACGATGCTGATCTCGCACATTGGGCGAGTTCAAGTTCCCAATATTCAAAATGTACCGTCAGGCCTGGAACCGCGGCTGATGTGGCCATAATCGTGAGCAGCTTATCATCAGCTTGACGTGAATAGAGGTGCTGAATTATGCGATAGCTCGGGATAGTCAGCTCAACTCAAACCCCATTCTCTGTACATGAACTCCTTTGTTGCTCATCATTGATCCCCACTTATTCCTTTCGTAGGTGAAGGGCGGTGGACACGCTTCGAACCCTGGATTCTCGTCTACGACGGGGGTCCACATCAACATGAAGCGATTTTCAGAGGTCACTTACAATGCCGCCACACAGACTGCTGTCATTGGGGCTGGGCTCATTTGGGACGACGTCTATGCTGCCCTTGCTCCTTACAACGTCAACGTTGTCGGTGGGCGCGTTACCGGTGTTGGAGTAGCAGGCTTCACGCTTGGTGGAGGTTCGTCCTATCGTACTATGTCGATTATCCGTCCATTGCTAACAGTTGACATGAAGGTTATTCATGGCTGACAAACCAGCACGGTCTGACCATCGACACTGTTGTTGCCTTTGAGCTCGTCAAGCCCAGTGGTGCTATCGTGACAGTAACCGCGACATCAGATCCTAACCTGTTCTTCGGGCTCAAGGTGAGTTCGAGTCGTTCTAGATTCTACCATCTGACTTACACGTCTTTAGGGCGGCATGAATAACTTTGTATGCCCACAACCTCTACGATCAAGTAGGCACTACTAATCTACATTTCACTAGGGTATTGTCACTCGTTTTACACTCAAAACCTTTCCACAAGGCCAAGTCTGGGTATGTGCTCTTCCACTGCATGTCTCCTTTCGCCAGCTAAGGACGATCTCGACATTATCAGGGTGGTCTCATCACAGTAACCGCGCCTTGGATTGACGACATCGCTGCTGCAACCGCTGCCTTTTCTTCGTCAGTAACCGACCCGAAGGCGGGCATCATCACCACGTACAACTTCCTACTTGGCGAGGTGTGCAGTGTTTTTGGGACTTCTGAAGCGAAGAGGCTAACATTGTATATCTCAGCCTGGTATTTCACAACTTCTGTTCTATGATGGCCCCACTCCGCCTTCGGGCATCTTTGACGACTTCCTGGCGATCCCTTATTTAACAAAGGACGTTTCTACTCGCGATTTCTTGTCGCTTGTCAAAGCCTCGCCTGCGAATGCTACGTATGGCCAGCGGTATGTGTACATCCTTTGGTGGTCGATGTTGTCTGACTGTGACTCCTGTGAAGCGCTATCTTCAATAGCGTTTCTTTGACGCATTATACGCCCACAATTCTGGATGCGATCCTAAATGAAACAGTCGTATGCCTCCTTTCATCCCGTCTTATCTGCTTCGTCCTCACATACACACGTAGTTCTGGGGCTCAAGGTTAAGCCTGATCAGCGGTTCCTTCATCTCATACGACGTCGAACCTTTCCTTCCAAACCTCTTTTCACATGGCGCGAATTCGGCCTACCCCCCATCACGAAGCACGGGCGTCTCTCCCTTCAATATCTACTTCGCCTGGGGCCTCTCACTCTCTGATGACGAGTTTCACGATGCCGCAAGACAGAGTGCAGCACAGATCAGGGCAGTGGCGATCGCCGAAGGCCAGGATATTTCAGGGCTTGCGATATATCCGAACTACGCGATTTACGATACGCCATTGAATGGATTATATGGTAATAATATCCCTGCACTACAGCAGCTCAAGGCTTCTGTAGACCCAACAAACGTCATGAACCTTGCAGGTGGTTTCAGATTCTGAACATGTTTGTTCCATTGGGAAATTGAAGGAATATTCAAGAAACAATCTCAGACACACCTACACACTTTACTTATGGATAGGATTATTGTTTACTACTGGTGCTTATCCAGACATGTTTTGCCCTCGTAATTCTCAAGACTTTCTGTCCTCAGGAGCCGATGCGGGGCTAAGTCGGTGCCCGAAGAACATATCTGCATATGTGAGACGGGGTGGACTGTTGCCCCCAGTCGACATTGTTTGTTAAAGGAAAGAGTATTTCAGTGTCGGTCTGCTTGCTCGTGGGTCGTTGTTGGGCCTTCTCTACTCGAATCCAGACCGGCGAGAAGAGATCGTCCGGATCCGGAGGCTCCTGGAGCAATTGAGACCAATCCATCTTGTTCGGTAACCAGGGAAGCTCCCGCTCGGCAAGCGCGCCTCTTGTCTGCATATATGATAACGGCCGAGATGCTGTGGCTTCAGGCGTCCCCATAGATCCTTGGTTGCACAAGTTTCTGATGGTTGGCCGCACTACGCGCGCACGAAGCGATGCGCGATCTTTTCGAAGGCTCGAGGGCACGCCATCTTCTCTCTGCGAACAATGGGTGCCGACGATGTCTTTGGGGTTTTCTGAAACCGGACAACGGTAGACCTGGATTGGAGACAATGTCGGGTTGTTGACCAACAAGTTCTGGACGCTCATTTGATTCAGGCCAGACCAGGATGAAGTCGATTCCTGCTCCATCTGCTGCTGACACTCGGAGCGAGAAGGACATATCGGCGCCATATCTGGTACATCCCCCGATGTATGCAGGATATTCCCTGTCTCGGCCTCTGATAGTCCCTCCGAGATGGCCGGTGCTATGTTCGGTATCTGGGAGGACCATTGACTATCCAAGTCATAAGAACTTGAATACGGCGGCTGGATGTTTCTTCTCGGTCGTTTCTCCGTGGAGCACTCTATGTCGTCATCTCGAGATCGTTTTGAAGATAGGTGAGGCGCCTGAATAGATAGTCCTGTAGTGACCAGAGAACCTAATTGGGCCGTTGCGTTCAAGTTTGAGCCTCTGATGCCCGACGAAGATGCTCTGTAGCGAGTTTGCTGTCTGCTGCTCAATGATGTCCCAGTGCGATATCTGTGAGCTGGGTGGAAACTGTTGGGAAGCCTGCTTAGTATCGCCGTTATTTGGATATGCCTGATGTCACCTACTACTGCTCAGGCTCATATTGCCCAGATGGGTGGGCTGTAGTTGTTGCTTGGTGCTGCCAAGGTTGACGAAGTATCGATGATTCAAGCGCCATGGTGGTCATTCTTTTTTTTTTTATAAAGCGAAGGGAAAGTAAGATGGAGGTACATGGGGCTTCATACTACTATAAATCGTTCGGAACTTTAATGCCTTTGTTTCAAAGCTTCTTTCAAAGCTTCATTCCTGAAGTGGAAGATCAAAGGCTGTGCTTAGAAGTTAGAACACAAGATCACGATCAATTGTGCCACATCTGGCCACAGCAATTGAAGTGTGCCTTGTAGACCTCGGTTGCATCAAAGGTACGTATGTATTCTCTGGCCCGAGCCCGCCGTATATCACATTACAGCTTATAATTTGTAGTAACTTCGACTATTAGTAATTCCAGCAAAATCATCATACCCTTTGACTCGATTGACCTCCTCACGATTTTGACACCGGAGGAGATGCGGCTTTCTTCACCTTCGACCAGTGTTGCGGGGGAAGCTTTCTCTGACCGTCACGATAAAGCTCCGAAGCATTATTATCACTTTTGCCTACCTCGCTTTGACTAGAATCATGGCTGTCATGGCCAGATTTTTTGTTGTTTCCGGGCCCACGTCCGATGTCTGCTCTGATTCATCTTCATCGCCCTTGAAAGGAGAGGCCCTCCCACGAACCGGTAGCATCGAATGAGGCTTGTCGGGCCGTGATTTTGACCATCGCAAAGAGGATTTCGTGATACGAGAGGTTCTCGATTGAGGCCGCGGACTTGGGAAAGTGGCATTTTTGTTGAGGATAGTCGTCTCGAGATCTTCGTCGATTTCTTCGGCGCCGCTGCTATCCTGAGAGGCAGCCCCGTCCTCGTCTGAATTAGCTCCAGTACTTGCATAGCCGCTGGCAACACGACCTTTGATCCTACTCTTTAGTGTATGTGAATAGCCTAGACCGAAATACGAACATTGTTGTTGCTTGAGAAGCTCTTGCAGTGTAACTACTCCCAGCACACCCGCGGAGAAAGAATCTGAGTACTCCGACGCGACAGTAGATGGTGACAGTGCAGGGGAGGCGAGTTGCTGGTCACCAGGTTCTGGTTGTGAGCGTTCGGAAGTCGCTCCTCCGGTCCTAGCTAGTCTTTGGGATCTTCTCGCAGGTTCTACCACAATTTCATTGGTTGCACGGTCAGGCTTTGGTTCCTGTTGTAATGTGCC
Source organism: Tephrocybe rancida (assembly GCA_018858115.1). Taxonomy (NCBI): domain Eukaryota; kingdom Fungi; phylum Basidiomycota; class Agaricomycetes; order Agaricales; family Lyophyllaceae; genus Tephrocybe; species Tephrocybe rancida. The sequence continues at coordinate 62,869 of JABCKT010006529.1, forward strand.
AGTAACAATGAAATTGAGTTTGGCGATGCTATTAGCGCTATTCTGATTGCGGGTTGATCGTCGAGGCAGCAGAGGTTCTGGGACCCTAACGAGCGCACGTCCGATACGTCGCGCAGGGAAGGTTGAAGTCAGCGCGGCGCAGGGCGCGAGGTACAATCCGCAACACGATAGTTCACTCGTGATACTGGAGTTCACGTAGAAAGGTTGAACTGTATTAGTACTGTATATAATATAACATGTCTATAGTAAAAGCTCACCTGGAGTTCACGTAGAAAGGTTGAACTCCAGTGAGCCGAACAGCTGC
>JABCKT010006530.1:0-62333 GCA_018858115.1 Tephrocybe rancida
TGCTAAGTGAAGCAGCAATGATGTATTGCCCAAGCCCATACATGATATGTGTGACACTACTAAGAGGTGATGGCAAAATGACTAAAATTTCTGGGTGGATATATAGAGAGAAATCTAAAGAAATCAGTTATCAGATAGATTATCTTAATACACAGTTGTATTCCAGGATCACTGAAAGATCTACTTTAAAATAAGGGGTTTAAGAATCATAGATATTGTATATATGGACTCACAAAGTCAAAAATGCAGCAAAGTGCCAGAGAGGAAGAGGAGGAAACAGAGATTGATAGTGACCGGCGATTTTTGAGGTCACATGACATTCATGTGACGTTCATGTGATGCAGGAAAGCCCCGAGAACTTCAAAGACAGCTTATTACCTAAGTCTTAGTCAGATCTTAGTCATCTTTGTCAGCGCTTAGTCAAAATTGGTAAGCATTGATGATCAGTTCAGCCACTTCATATTCCCAGGCGTCATCGCATTTATTATAGATATTGTATAATTTCTCTGAAATTTTGCCCAACTTGCAATGCAGCTTCAACAGATGATCGTAGTCAATCTCAATTCCATTCGTCATGATACCTGTCGGAGGGGAGAGTACTACACAGTAGCCCAGCTGGTTGAATCTGAAAGCCATGTAATAGCTCTGTCTGTATCTTTACACAGTTCTTCAGTGCCTTAAGCATCAAACTTGACAACCTGTTCGCCCCCACTTCGGTCAATCTTAACGAGCCTTTTAGCAACACACCCATACAGGATGCGAGTGGTTCCCGTCGCCACGGCGCCGCCACCAGTGCTAGCCTTCGCGGCCAAGAGATCTTTCACCTTATTTAGAGGAAGTGAAAATTGAGGTGGGCTAGCCAGTAGAGCAAGAAGCATATGAGCAGTCAATATCTGTTGAGATGTTGCTGGGGCAGGCCCTGTGGCTGATGCCGAGGAGACGCTGGAGACTGACGGTGAAGTCGGAGAAGGAGAGAGCGCAGACAATGATTGTAGGTGTGCACTTTAATAGAGGGACGGTCAACAAGTGAAACCGGCGTCGAGTCAAGAGCGTACATAGTTTCCTTAGCTCGGGGTGGTTTATTGCCAGCGCCGCCTTGAGATATATCAAATACATGTCCAGGCATGATCGTATCACCAACAGTGGTCCATATTCTTGCCTGGGCGTTTGTTTGTCAGTTATAATTAAATGGACGCGAACGTCACTCCGGCTCTTACTGCAATGCGTTCGATCTCGTTGTTAACCCTCACTTTTGTTGGTTTCAAGCCGGGAGTGTCGGGAGCAGGGGTCGCGGGAGCCTCGGGCGTTGTGTGCGGGGGAGAGGGCTGAGGTGTTTGAGGTTCTGGTATAGGCTTTCTGAGGACAACGGTCTTGTCGTCTTCACTTCCCTCCGCTCCATAGCCATCCTCGCCTTCTTCGTTGGCGTCACGGACAGGATCTGGGCTGAGAGAATCGTTTGGAGATATAAGAGATGATAGTCTAGCAATCCGTGAAGTGGGCATCGGGCTTGTGAATGAGTCTGTGGAAATATCGCCTAGATCAGCCTGCTCATCGAAAAGGCTATCTGGTTCTATGAGGTTATCAGTGAAACGGAGAGTCCTCGTGGCAGTGGCGGGCGTATTCCAAAAATTGTCCTCTTGTGGCGAGGAAGGAGGGGGCGGAGCTTCGGCCTTAAGGGGCCGACGTGGAATAGTCGAGGCTTTTCGAATATTCTTCGACGTAGAAGTGTTCATTTTCTGATATGAGTATTAGTAATGATATTTGGCTCAGAAACAGGATATGATCATACCCGTTCCCGCAACGCGGCAAGACGCGTCCGGAAGGTTTGAACGCGTTCCTCCTCTTCATCAATGAGGGATTTTAACGGAGCCCCTTCCACTGATTGGGCCTGAACTGAATCGTCGGAATTATAATGATGAGTGGTTAAAATGGGCTGACTTGCTGTAGGGTCTCGGTAAGAGTCTGGATATTCTGTCTAACAAAAGTCAGACGTTCAAGTATGGCTGTAACCTGTGCATGCGCCCGTGGCATTGGTCGGACTGCATGGCTTTTCAAAGCGTAAGAGACGCGTCGACAGGTGTCAAGGGGTTGCTCACTAGCGATCGATGCACTTGAGTGCAGCCTGTGCATAGACTTCTGGTTCAAAATCCTTCTGTTTCTGCACGTCTTCACGTCGCGATGGGGCTTTCTTCAAGGGAGTTGCGCCAGTGAACTCTGCACGGGTGATTTCTGATTCTGGCAGAGAGAATAGACCGAGCTCAGAAGGGTCCACATCTCGAATAAGATCACCAAGGGAAGCAGATAGAACAGCTCTGGTAAATAGGCCGTCAACGTTGGTTGCAGCTTGAGCGGTGGTTGTCTTGATTCCCCTAGTGTTACGGGACAAACGGTCGATCTGGTCAGAGAGAGAGGCCATGGCGTGGCCGTGACAGATGTCACGGGCTGGTTCGGGCTGCAATTGTGTCACGTCTACTAGGGCAGATTGATGCCAATTGCAAAGCGAGCAAGCGACCGAGTTCTCCTGAATTTCTTTCTAGCTGCAGAAGGCTCAGCTTTCTCTCGTTAGGCCCAATTGTAGCACTCCTGACTTACCCTTCACCGACTGAGGCGTCTTCGCCCATATACCCAATCACACCCTATGTGGGAGCCGTTACCACTCATCGTATATGGCTACGCTATCCATCCGCTTTCGCCATCTCGTCGCGACACAAGAATATCCAGTCGCAATCGATTATCAACCGTAACAAGTGCATCCAACGACGGAGAGCTCGTTCATCGTGACGTCGTGTCTCTGGAGGTCGGTGACGAGGTTTACGCGTTCGAAAAGTATACCCCAAGAAGCAAAGAACCAGTCGAAGGTGACTGGTACAGAGGGTGTGTCTCCAACGTCAGCCCACTCCTAACGCCGCTGATTGACTTTTCTAGTTACGTTGTCTGCACTACTCGCCGACCGCCTGTAACCTGGGCCTTACATGATCCTTCATCCTCCACCTCTGTCAAGGCTCCCGCCAAAGTCGAGGAACCTCAACAAGTATTCATTGGAATTTTCCCTGCATCACATATCGTTATCCGTGACGAACTGTCAGATGCCGAGGGGCGTCTCCAGGACCTTGCCTCGACTCTTGGAAGCCCTACCAACGGCCTTAACGGCCACGCAAGCCCCAATGGCCATGGTAGCCTTGCCTCTGACACTCTTTCGTGGCGAAAAGGTGGATCAAGTATTGGAATGGATACTCTCAAGGAAGAAGATGAAGATGTAGATCCCTACGCCTCCAGGAAGTCGTTCAGGCTTGGCCCGCCGCCAGATCAGGCGAACTCTTCTCGAGCTGGGCTGCCTGTGTATCCAGCTAGCTTGCGTTCCTCTTCTCCAGCCGACTCTCAACTCATAAAGCCCCTACCCCCACGCCCGTCATTAAAATCCGGAGACGATACTGCATCTGGTGCTGCCCAGCCGATCATCGACGAAATTGCCTCCGCTTTACGAGAATGGCACACACTCATGTTCACATACCTCGCGAGACGCAATTACAAGCTGTTCCACGTCGTCAGGGAGCATATCGAGGCCCTTCACCTTGGCCGCCGGCAACTCCTCGCGCAAACACTGAGCGCGGAGGAAACGGTAAATATGCGCCGTGAATGTGTGACCAGGCTAGTGAGCGGCAATCTTGTGCAGGGACTGGATGTAATCGTCCGTCATCCGACATGGGGAGGGCTCATCAGTGTAGACGTTGAAAGAGATATCGATCCTCGCAGTTGGGTTAGCGCAGTCCGCATGTATGCCATGCAAACTTCTTTGGCATATCTAACGTTGTCGTCCGACGACGTACGGCCGTACACCCTCGGCCCTAGCACAGACTACGTACCTGTAGGGCCACTACCAACTCCTGCTCATTCCGCTTTCCCAGACCTTCCAAATCATTCTAGATCGCGCTCCCAAGGATGCCTTGGTCCACCCATTCCCAGCAAACCTCCTACAGCAAAGTTCTTCCACGTGTACCTCGACGTCCGTGCTTTTGTAGCGACGCCATGTGCACCTGGAGAAACCGCCGAACTTTTCTTTTCTTTATACAAGAAACAGGGGACCCAATTCGTCACAGAAGAGTTCTGCGCTATTTTGAACCACAACGGGGTCCTTGCTCGTAATCCAAGCGGCCGTATCCGTACTTTCTTCATCGATTTGGCTCCGTCCGACGTGGTGGACCCAATATATCTAGTTTGCCGTATTGTTCGGAACGGAGCACTCAAACTCGGGAACCACATCGGGTCTGGTACTCCTTTAGATAGCAGGAGGGTTTCAGAAGCGTCCACTCGGCCTGATGCCAGCACCTTGACTTTTGTCGAGCCAGACTTTGACAGCAAAAGCTCTACGCCAAGCGAGTCACCATCACAATCGCGTCGACCCTTTGGTTGCGCTGTCTTAGAACTCACTCAGTTGAGCAAGATGGCAGCAGAGCAAGCAGACGTATCGCCACTTCGTGAGCACACTATGTCTATCTACACTCCAACCAACGAAGTCTCCTTTTCGATGATTCATCAAAACATCATCAACAACAACACGAAGGAATTCGAAAAGTCATCTCGGTGCGTTGAACTTCCATTTGTCAAACACTTGTACTGATTAACCATACTCAGCGCTGAGAGCTTGGCTGTTTCTGTCAAAGTTTTCCGAGGAGACCCTGAGAAAATCATCCGAGAAAACATGTCCCTCTTACAGGACACACCTCGCACCTTGCGCCTTGGCTTTCCCGATGTCGTTTTTCCTGGCGATATCCGCAATGAACTCTACATCAAGCTTTGGTGTGGAGATTTTACATCGTCCCACGCCTCTACTCCTCGCCTCAGTGTGGTCAACCTGGCTCGGGGGCAAATGGGGACGTCTTCAAGCAACGTCCAGGTCACCGTTGAAGTCAGAGATCAGCAAGGGAACACAATAGAAGACGTTATCTCACAGGGAAGTGGAGAGCCTCTCATCACCAGGTTCAACTCTATGGTCTTCCAACGCTGCAATGAACCAACTTTTGGTGAATTGATCAAAATACAGCTACCGCTCGAAGGAAGGCCATTATGGCACTTGTTTTTCACTTTCCGTAACCGTACAGGCCGGGAGCGTGCTAATGGCAAAGGCGGATCGGACGCCGCGGACCGTCCTTTTGCATTCGCTTTCCAACCCCTGTTCCCCGACAATCATGCTTTCGTGGAAGATGGTAGCCGTCTTCTGGTTATGTATCGTGCAGACAAATTGCTCCAGATTCCGACTGAGGTGTATTTGGCTGCTCCGTCATGGTTGCCGGCCGGGCAGAAGCCTGATCAGATTACTGTTCACCCCGACATGCAACGCCTTGCTCCTCCAATGAAGGATACATTGACCATCCGCTCATCTCTTTGTTCCACCAGGTTCACCCAAAACCCTGTTCTGCTTCACTTGTTAAATTGGGAAAAGTTAAATGATAAGGATCTCCTCTCAACAATCCTTACCAAGTTTACTTTTGTCGGAGAGGGGGAAATCGTCAAGTTCCTTCGCAATATTTTTGACTCTCTTTTCGGGATCCTGGTGTCGCATGGAAATCAGACGGGCGAAATGGATCATTTAGTGTTCAACGCACTCGTAACCGTTCTCGGGATTGTACAAGATCGGCGTTTCAGCAATTTCCAACCCGTTCTAGATGTCTACATCGAGAAGCATTTCACCTGTGCAGCAGCTTCCTCCCATATGATTCATTCCATGAACCGTCTCCTTCTTAACCCGACATCTGCTGAGACGGCGTCTCCGCTTCGTGCTGCTCTGAAGGTCTGGCACTACATCTTCAAATTCATCGCTCGATCGCGAGAGTTGCAAAAGGCGAAGGAGATTGGTATGGGTGGCGATACAACTGCAGAGCATCTTGACACCACATTCAAGAAGGAACTCAAAGTCCATCTAGCTGAGGTCACTCGCATGATGTCGACTACATCCCCACCATCAATCATCGGCACACAAACGATCGCCTTGCAACACTTTACATCAATCCTACCTGAACTGGTGAAAATATTTTCAGTGGTCGAACTTGTATCGATAGCCACGACTTTCGCCAGCACTGTGACAGTGGGGAAAGGAAAAATCCTGATCTGGAAGCTCATCATGTATTTGCAAATCGTGAAGGGCTTCTTATTCGATAACCCACAATCTCGAGCTCTATTGGTCGAGGCAGTCGTGAATTGGATCAAACCCTACTTTGGCCGTTATGACGAGTATGTCCACACGCAATCTAATGACAACGAAGCTGCTCGTGACGCCGCTCGAGTTGGATGGCTGGAAACCACTCGGTTATGTGTTACAATCGTGGCTGTGATGCTAGACAAGTTACAAGAGAAACTTGCGAATCCCGAAATCCGGGCTAATCGCAAGCTGCGGCAAGCGGAGCAGGACAATGTGGAGTATCTCTTGTCTCTCATGCCTAGGTCAAACCTTCATCAACGTCAACTATTGTATGCTGATGAACTTGTCTTCCTTTCTCCAGGCTATTGGATTCATACCGGGAGTTCCAGAACCCCGCATCGCGCCGAGCCATTGAGAGGTCACCGACGACATTGAAGGCCCCTATCCCTGTCACGTTTCCGGAGTCATATCCTTTCTCCCTGCTCGCATATTTGCCTGATGCTCCCCGCGGACCGAATAACACGCCTTTACCTGGAGAAGGGGATGTACTCTTCAACCCAGGGCTAGGGGAAACTGCGATTGTCTTCTTAGTATTGATTCTCTCCTCGCCGATGAAGCATATCGTGGATTTTCTTGTCAATAGCCTCGAGATCGAAGGACGGGACAGATTTGTCACCTTAATGTCTCACTTTTTCAGCGTGGCTACTTCAATATTGGAGAACGACGCGTTTCCAAAGTCATGGCTCAACGTCAATATTCTAGCCCACAAGGTGTTGATCAAGATGATGCATCCTATTGCCCAGATTATGGAAAAGGACTTTATTCCAGCACAGGAGTCTGAATCCCAGTTCGAAGCGACCCTCTGGAGAGAGTGCCTTCACATGTTGCTCAAGCTGTTATCTTCGGACCAGCTTGTCATCGAAGAGTTCAGCCCGCAGGTACGCCAATCGCCTATCAATCTCCTTCATTTCGCTAACTCGTGATTCTAGAAACGTCGAGCGGTATGGCGGCTTGCTGGGGATATAAGAGGGGAAGGTGCCGGTATCCTCTTGAACCTCTGGCAAGCCTTGGGCTGGGCCGAACATGTTTCAAGCAATGGAGATCCCCCAATACGTTATGGCGTAAGTAAATGATTGATATCTCGTCAGGTGAAATTCCTGACGCACATTTTTAGGGTTATCAAGCGTATCTTCGTTCCCTTGTCGGGCAAGTCGTGAATCTATGCCTCAGCCATCACGATCAGCTACGGAACTACGCGGTTCAGATACTCTACAGCATGATTGTCTCTGAATATCATCAGTCAGAGCACTTCGACGATATCGAGAACGAACTTGTCACCCGATTAGATTCGTTGTTCATGTCAGACAGCAAGGGTGACGATATCTCGCGTGCCTTCTTTATCGGACAGCTCCGTCACCTGTTCGAGACGTCCGATGTTGACGAGCAGCTTCGCGAGAGAGTCTCCACTTTCCTTGACTATGTGGACCTTTTCCTCGAGCTGTTGCTGAGCGTGCGCGCTTTGCCTGAGGGTGAAGAGTTTGCAGATGATCGTGTCATCGCTACGGTACGTGATTGAGTTTCCCTTCTATATTTTGCGTTCATTCTTGATTTAGTTGAGGCTCATGAACTTCATTCGGCGAATCGGACGAGATGAGATATATATCAAATACGTTCACCAGCTTGTTAATGTAAGCATTTATCTACCATGCTCGACAGATTGTTGCTAAAAAGGTATCAGATGCATCTTCAATCTCAAAACTATGTAGAAGCTGCACTCACCTTGAAATTACACTCTGACCTACATGAATGGGATTTGAACTCCTTCGTGGGCCCCATGGAAGACCTTGGGCTTCCACAGCAATCCCATTTCCATCGCAAGGAGACCTTATGCCTTCTAATCCTAGACTACCTTGGTATGTTCCCAGCTTATAAGATCGTCGAGTGTCACTCACTATTCTTATTCAGGCAAAGGCAAGGCATGGGAGCGTGCCATTGATATTTGCAAGGAGCTAGCATACCAACACGCAGAAGTCACGTTCAACTAGTACGTGCAAAAAAATGAGTATATTGTTCGAATTCTCATCTATTACCTCCTAGTGCTCGACTGTCGGAAATTCTTCGACATCAGGCAATGCTCCTTGAACATATCGTTACTGAACAGAGATATTACCCCGACTACTACCGAGTAACCTTCTACGGGAGCTTCCCTGCTGCCATTCGCGACAAACGGTTCATTGTATGCCATTAGTATTTACGTGCGGATTCCTGTTGCTGATCCTGCCTACAGTACCGTGGCTACGAATGGGAGAAGTTCGGTGCTTTCTGTGAACGTATGCTCAACAAGCATACGGGAGCTCAACTGCTGAAGACTTTGGGGGATCCTCCTGTTGATATCCGTTTCGGAACTGAGCAGTGGATACAATGCACGGCCGTCACACCTGAGCCTGATCGAGCTCGGCCAATATTCACCAACGCAGACGTGCCTTTAGCAGTTCGTACATATTATGAACACAGGTGAGCCCCGATTTCGGGCCTGTATGTCTTCATGAGATCTAACTACGCACCACAGTGCAACCAATCTCTTCAGCTCGTCACGGCAAATCAAGAAGACGACACGGGATGGTACAGAAGAGATCTGGCTCGAGAAAACGTACTACACAACGGAGGAGGCCTTTCCAACAGTGCTACGGCGCTCTGAGGTAATCGGCCTTGAACTTATGGAGATGTCGCCTCTTGAGACCGCACTGAACGAGGTTGACCTCAAGACCAAGGAGCTAGCGGCGTTAAATGTTAAATACCAAGCACTTGCGAAGACCTCTCAACTAGTGTCTACAAATGCGTTGGCAATGTCATTGAACAGTGCCGTCGATGCGCCGATGAACACAGGCATAGCTTCTTATCGGCAAATGTTCTTCAGCCCCGACTATGTAGCACGGCACCCAGAACGAGCCGAGCTAGTCGATAAACTACGTACTGCCATCGACGAACAAGTACGCCTGCTGAAGGTCCTTTTCATAATGCTTCGCTAATGGTACGCGCAGGTGCGAGTAATCGACAGCTGCTTGAAACTCCACGGGCACCTATGTCCCCCTGAATTTATACCCTTTCATGAAACCCTCGAAAAATTCTTCAAGAAGAACTTCCGGGAGGAAGTCCGGCGACTTGCCGCTGACGGCCTCTCGGAGTCTATATCCACCTCTGCCCAGTCACACCAGGCCTCCTCTTCATACCAGCAATCGCTCTACGAGCAGTCACTACAGCCCACCTACTCCACCTCCTCTACCACACGCGCCAACAACTATGCTCTCCCGCCACTGCAGCTGGGGCAACCCCCAGGGTCTGCGTCGTCCTACCCGCCCGTGTCGCCTACAAGTACCAAGAATCTCCCTCCCCACCTCAAGCAGACACCCCTACAACGACACCTTGCACACCTCGCGCGTCACGGGATCAACGGCGTCTCATCCGCTCCGGGCGAAAACGGTGGGAGCGATTCACTATCCGTGGAATCGCCAAGAAATTCTTTGGTGAATGTCGGGAACGCGATCCATTCCTCGGCTGGAGGGGCACAAATGTCGGGTACATCAGTGGCACCGTCTCATGTGGGCAGCCTTGGTTCGTTTGGTTCGCTCAAGGGACGGTTCTCTCGGTTCGGCAGCCTCAGCTTCGGTCGGCGCGGTAACCGATAGCTAACCATTTCACTCTTTCCTGTTCCTCGATTTTCCTTTGGACTCGGGAATCAGCTTTCATGATGTAGAAGCCACCATGTACGATATTAATAGCACCTTTTCTGAACACTGCAATGGGCGTCATAATTTTAGGAAGGCGAAATAATAATGATATTGATGGAAGCTACTGTTACAAGGGAAGTTGAGCCAAAAGCGCGGCTATAAGTACATGTATAAATGTCCATGGGATGCTTGTACTGTACAAAGTGCAGCTGGAGGAAAAAACCCAAGATGAAAGGAGAAGATATAATGTAGGGTAACCGGATCAAAAGGGTGGCGCCAGTGATCCGTCGTCTGTCATGACCAAGGCTCTACAGCATTGGTGTACGAAAAACCATCGAAGGGCGCTGTGAACTCGACATCGGGATAACTGATAACGGGGTTTCCAGCAGAAACCTCATAGGCACCATAGTGTTCGAGGGCCATGGAATCGACGGCTGCTTTGTTGTAATCGCCCCAATGGTTCGCGCCCGAGCCGCTCGCCTCTGGATGCATACCGTCTGTAGTATAGATTTGATGATAAGACGACGAAAGAGGGCCGTCGAGAGGGGAACAAAGAGACGCAGAGCCGTCTGATGAGTTGAGATATGTAAATTCGTCCTGAAGGGGGGTCGATAGAGTCGGTTCGACGATGTAGGATTCGCCCTCCATTTTGATATGAGGGTTACTGAGAAGCTCATATTCTGCGTCGTCTGATCCAGTAGAAGGCGAGGGTTCAGCTGACAACGACGGAGACTCAGCCTCGTCGGCAGCCAAGGTGGAAGTGTTGATGGTCTGAGGAGGGTGACATGTGTAAGCAAGCGAGTCGAGAGGAGAGAAAATAGGCCAACGTACATATTTCGACAAGATCTTATCAAGAGCTTGATCCAACAACGACCACTCAAATACCTTCAAGTCCTTCTCGATGTTCCTCGGCTTGGGGTCGGGGAATTCCATGATGCGCTGGAAGAACTCTTCGAAGCCATGTTTATGCTTTGAGACTGTGGTAGGACGGAGGCCCTCTAGATTGCGCCTGATACGGTTCTTCTCCTCAACGGGAAAGTCGTTGTTGGTGAGGCGCTCGAGGAGGAAGATGATGTCGACCGAGGTGACGTAGCAAGATTTTGATTGCTCTCGATATATGCACGAGATAACACTGTCAGACTCGTGATACTCCTCTGCAATGATGGATTCACAGGAGACGACGAGGCGGCGGCCGTCCTGAACTTTGCTGAAGCGGACAAGGCGGCGACCGACAGCAGTCTCGGCTGAGGTCCAGTTCTCGCAGATGCTCGAAAGAGGGGTGACAAGCTGGAGAAGAGGGGTCTGGATGTGAGTGTCGCCCTTGGCTCCTTTGGGCCGCACGATCGAATCCTGCTTGCTGCGGCGCTGGAGATGGACTTCTGTCTTGGAGGAAGCACGGCGCCTGCTGGTAGATGTAGGAGAGGGAGTAGGGAGGGAGGAGTTTCCGCGTCTGCAGGACATGGTGGTAGAGGAAGAGGGGCCGCGAAGGGTGGTCTCGATCTGAAGTTTGGGTTTCTTGTTGTTTTTGGCGGGAGATGCAGAGGACGAAGACGAAGAGGGATCTATTCTCAAAGATTGATATAATGGCGGTGGGTGGATAGGGAGAGGAGACAACAAACCAGGCGCCCAGTAGGAAAACTCGCCAAAAGTGGCAGTATCAAGGACGGTGTTTTCCTTGTCAAGAGCCTGGACCGAGAGAAGGACTTTTGGAGAAGATATCTTGTGATTATAGGCTGGGGCGACTGCATCGAGCTGCCAACGACCATATGGAGCGTCGTGAATCTCGCGTACGGTTGTGGCGACAGCTTTAAGGCCGATTACGAGGCGTACATAGATTTCGTCGGAGAATTCTGGGCTAAAGTGAATGCAAACCGATATGGGAGTTCCAGATTCTCCTTCTGAGGGAGTATATCCTAGGACATGTATAATTCCACGAGGAGATACGACGACAGTAGAGGGGGTGTGTGGTGTTGTGGGGCTGACCATGATGTCTTGGTCGTCGTTATTGTCAACGAGGAGGAGACCTGGAGGTTGGTTGACGATTAGGTCGTGAATAGGAGAGGGATAGTCGTGGTAATGGTCAGAAAGCATCGTAAACCAGACATGGGGCGTCGTCGAATGTTTATAAATTGCAAACAAAGCAGCTACATAGTACATGTCCAAATCGGGAGGTGACGCCGGCGTTGAGTAGCCTCGTGCTCCGCTCCGACGCAATCCCCGGGGTCCTTATCTCCATTTTAAATTTGGCATCCTACATGTCTCGCTGTCCATGCACCGTCCAACCACACTCGCACAACCGGCGGTACATGGCCCTCTGCCGACAATACACGCTCACAGCTACTACATCGCTCAACAAATAGACCTTCGTAGGCACCTAGTAAGTTCTAGTCAATTTAGAATCAGCTTAGAACTTGATCGAGAAATCATGACATACTACGATACTTTGCACCGCCACCCTCGGATGCGACTGAAGCATCTTGGCGATCTGTTGCGACAGATTCCGATAAACCACAAAGTCCGATTGCGAATGTGGCGATTTCTGCTTTGAGCGTTAGTTTTTGTGTTTCGTAGATCTCTACTACTCACCCTCTCTCTTGGTCCGAATGTCGCCACACTTTCAGTCACTAGCGCTCCAGTCCGTCCCACCAGCGTCAGGTACGCCGTCACCACATCCGTACATGTATATCGGAGCACCGTCGTCGCTTGGTCATCCCCACGCGTCCGTCTCCACAGATGCAACCTCGATTTGTGCGTCCTATTGAATTCACGGATATAACCGGAAAGACCCTCGAATTCCAGCGGATGCGAGTCATCTTCCGGGAATAACGACGTCGTTCTCTCCTCCACAACCACATACGGCTGTGGCGATTCTGGCGACGGCGCACGTCTAGGCCCACCGCTTTTAGCTACATCCGCCTGCCGGGTTTCGGAGACTCACCTCCGTTTCCGGTTCTCTCTACGCAAATTGGGGTTCAAATCGCTCGTATCTCCTGCCAGGCTATCTCGTCCCGCGCGGAGGGCCTCCTGAATATGCTCCGTGCGGATGGTGTCAGCTATTTCCTGGACTTGCTGGAATTCGGGGCGGAGAGTCGGGGTTGAAATGGATGGTTTGAGTAACAGTAAAGGGATATTGCGCAGACTCTGCAAACGGTTCTGCAGGTCCGTCAACACCTGTATCTGACTTTGTAGAGTTGCTTGTGTATCGGACTGCATGTAGTAGTAGGCAGAAGGGAAGGACAGCGACTAAGTATTCGGAGCATTGGGCACGATGGCAATGGCATTCAAATTGTTGGAATCACATGACTACACCGGATCGGTCATGACCAAGTCCCGACACCCGCAAGCCCTGCCCACTGAGATTGACCAGAGACACGTCCAACCAAAAAGAATAACACAATCCCTCCCGTCATCGCTGCACTCACTCTAAAACTAAACAGGTCTTCCATCTCGCCAAGCAGCCCATCCAGCCGCGATCCAGGCGATGCAGCAAAGTTGCTGGCGGCGATCTAAGAGCAATATTTGACTTTGGCACCATGTAAAAGTCACATACTCACCTCTCCACCAGCAGCCCAATCCGACAGTCCAAGTGCTTCGAGTACCCCATCTGGAGTTGCAAAGTTTCCGTCGCCAAGCCATACGGCGATGTCGCCGGTATCATCGCTCTCACTGCCCTGACCTGCGAGAATACTCGAGCACGCAATGTCTGTAGCATCGGCTTGTGCAGCCCGTACCAGACGGAGTAGATATTGTTGAATAGGGTCGGTTGGTGGCGGTGGTGAGGAAGGCGGAAATAGAATGAGACTTGTTGGATCAAAAGTAGATCGGGGAGAGTTGTCGTCGACAAACGACTGAATCTCGCCAATCATGAGTGCTGTGGATGCAATTGCAGCAGAAGAGAGATGGTCGAGGTCATTTGCAGCAGCGACTGGACGAGCGAGATCGTTTCTGTTGTAGACGGAAGCGAGGTTCATGGTAGAGTGACGTATATAGTAACGCGTGACACAAGCCAAAAATTACTCTTTCAAAGTTAAAGACTCTTTCATCTCTCCATGTTCCACCATGTTCGTCGTCCTCCTCCGTCCTGGCGCTTAGTCACCTCGCCTCCAGTTCTTTTGCATGCACGCTTCCTATCAACTCCTGTACCAACTCCAAAAACTCGCCCTTCAAATATCCCTCTCAACTCTACAATCCCAAAACATAACAAACTCGACCTTAGGCCTGCACCTATAAAGCCTAATAAATCTTCCACAGTCTCTGCTACACATATCCCTCTCAAGGCTACTGTCCCCCTCCCAAAGCCATCACCGGGACCAGCACCACTACCCTCTCTTTCTGCTTCAAAGAAAGAGGCCCAGCGTGACATTGAGGATGCAGAGGCCCATGGTATCCTAAAGCCTCCACCGGAAGGTGCCAACTGGGCTCAGCGAACTCTTCACAAGGCTATCCAGATTGCCGTAAGCCTTTGTCAGTTTCCATATATAAAAATCAACCATATCGATCCGTCCTTAGAAATTCTACTACAACGGTGTCAAGCTCATCTTCATACGCCGGAAAGAAATAAACCTTATCCGTGCACGTATCAAGGCCGGCGGAAGCCTTCTCACCCGTGCAGAGTACAGGCTCATTCGCACGCAAAAGTCGGACATCAACAAGTACGCCCGTCGTTTCTCGCTTTTCACAACCCACTAAATCCAGCTCCACTTTAGAGTCGTACCATTCCTCTTCATTGCTCTGCTCCTCGAAGAGATCATCCCCCTCATTGCCATCTACGCTCCCTTCATGCTTCCCTCCACGTGTATTCTGCCCTCTCAACGCGAGCGGATTGAAACAAAGCGTGCTGACAAGGCCACCGCCTTCTCGCTTGAATACCGCCACATCTACAACCAGCTTAAACAGGCCGAACCCCCTGCCCCCGGTTTACTTCCCCTGGAAGCCCTCACACAGCCAGGTGCCACAACCGCCATCTGCGGGTATGTTGCAATTGCTTTAATACTTCTCCTAGCTAACACAACGTAGACTTTTGCGCATCTCCACTGTTGGCATAGATGCGCTGCGGATACGACGCATCAAGAATCATCTGCGATTTATCGCAGAAGACGACAAGCTGCTCATCCAAGACCAGCTTTTAGATAAACTATCTCCCAAAGATCTTGAAGACGCTCTCGGCGAGCGTGGCATGTAAGCACCATCGTTTGATTCCTACACAACATTAAGCTTCCCCCCTTTCCAGTATCACGCGTGACCTTACGCTCAAAGCCATGCAGTCGCGTCTCAAATGGTGGCTCGAGTCTGTTGGGGACTCTAAATCCGAGGCGCGCCGGTTACATTTATTGGTTAATAGACTATGAGGATAGACTACGGGGAGGACTACTTTGTACATGTGCATCATCTCATAATATTAGCAATCCATAACATAATACAACTCTCCCTTCACGGAACTCCTCGCAGTCAAAGGTTAATACGAGACCGTACCAGCGCCAGTGCCTGCCAGCATCGCACATTCGCCGGCGCGAGCATAACGGCCCGCTGTGCCTCACGCAGAGCAACTTCTATGTCTTGCCGCGAACGTGCAATTGCGCGAAGGCTCAACACCGTTGGCAAGTCCTCTATATTGGTTCCCTTCGATCCCGCCAATAATGCGATAGCAGAATCAGACTTTTCTTCTTGGAGCATCAGGGTCGCAAGCAAGGCCCGAGGTTCCAACCTCGATGGTTCCGAAAAAAGTGAGCCTTGCACGACCGCAACCGCTTTCTTCGTGTCCTGCTGATTTGTCCGTGAGTTTCCAGCGTGCTTCATGGCATCATGAAAAACACAACGTACCTGCCCAAGATGATATTGCGTAAGAAGGTGATCGACGTGGCGCCCAGGGTCCAGTTCGTGCCGCTGTTCTATCGGGAGCGCCAAAAGCTCCGACAGGGCAGCATCTACCAAACTCTCGTCATCCGTAAGGACCCCCATCCCCGCAAGAGTACTGATAGCCGTCAGATTCTCTGGGTCTGCTGCAATGCTGTGTAGAACACGGAACCATCAGCATAAATCGTACCGGCCCCATCGCTCCGAAACGACACATACCATTCAAGCAGTTGCGCTTTAGAACCTTCCTTGAACTCGTCGTTCTGGGTGGCCCACATCGTTTGCGCGAGTAACACTGTGACTTGACCCCGCAATGCCTTGTCGTCACCCACGCTCTCCAATGCCGCCTCAAAGTTCGACAGAGCACCCTCCAGGTCACCCTGCAGGAAGCTCGCAAGTCCAGACCCAAAAAGCGCTTGCGCACGCAGGACCTTCGTCTCCGGGGCCTCATCATCGGGCAACAGCCCCAATGCACTTTCAAACGACCGCGCCGCACCCTCAAAGTCCCATAACCCCAAACGGACGCGGGCGAGGTTCGAGTTTGCAATGGTGAACTGCCGTTCCACTACAGGATCTTCCGAGACCTCATAGGCGGCCTCCAATATCGCTATAGTGCGCATCAACTGACTTGCCGCAGTCTCGAGGTGCCCCAGGCTTTCACAAACTAGGGCGTATAGATGAAGCCCTGTGGCGTCGTCCGGCCGATGCCCACAATATCTTCCCAGCGTGAAAAATGCAGGCAGAAGCATGTCGATCATGGAACCATTGTGTCTAGAAGACCGGTACCTGTGGAAGGACCGAGAAGTAAACTCTAAGTCGCCTTCGGGCTGGGAACAACGATTAGATTCATTGAGGACGCACGTAAGAATCAGATCAACGGCTTACGACATAAGGAGCTAAACCAATAGCATGCTCGAACATAGCCGCAGCTTCTGTACCATGTCCGTTTCTTGTGGCGACGAGAGCTTGGCCGATCCAGGCCACGGCATAATCTGGATCAAGCGTCTGAGCACGGTACAAAGCTTCATTTGCTAGTTCCGTGTCGTCATAATGCAGGTACAGAAGGCCTAAATTTGTCCACACCGTAACATTCTACACCCGTGTGAGTGACGTGATAAAGATAGATTGTCAAAGGCTACCTTTGAATCGAATTCGATCGCTCTGATGTATGCGTGTTGTGCGCTCTTCGCATTCGAGAGGAAGTACCCATCTCCCAGCCCCATCCAGTATAAGCTATTTCCAGGGTCTTCACGAAGAGCTTGTGTCAAGAATGATATTATTCGTGTTTGTGCACTGGGCGACCCAGGAGACATGGCTGCCCAATAATGAAGCGCAATTCCGAGGTCGAACCATGCACTTCCGCTTGTTGTAGTCGATTCTGACTGCCCAAGAGAGGTCCGGTAGCTGTAGGCCGCGAGTGCGACTTCAAGGACCTTCATCCTACTCAGGGGTGTATCTTCCGGGAGCGCTGGCGGCACGACAATACCAGATAGATGGTCGTCCTTGACAGGTAAAAGGGAAACCACGCCCTTCAATGCATTGCGTAGCGTGTCTTCCTCGGTGTACGTAGACCGCGCAGAAAGAGCGAATATGGCATCACCAATTGTTTTCCACGCAACACCCCGAAATCCAGCGCTTGCCTCGATGGTCTTTAACCCCACCAAAATACATGTCGAAAATGATTGTTCTGCCCTTGTTTGGAAACTTTCCGAGGCCTCTGACCGCCCTTGGTCCAAGTACGCCTGGCCAAGCGACACCAAGACGCCCACATCTGAGGGTCGATCGACTAGGATCGACTCAAATGCATTGATGGCATCTGCATAATTGCCCATTTGGTGCTTCACGTCGCCAATGAGATAGAGACAAAGCCAGTCACCCGAGTCCAGCTCTTGTGCCCGCTCCAAGGCTTTGACAGCAGCAACATGTCTCCCAGCCTTACTGTAGGACTCTCCGAGCCTGACCCAAGAAAGTGCGTCTTCTGGTTCTGCCCTCAAAGCTATTTGGAAGGCCTGTATAGCTGGTGGATAGTTTCGGCGGTGCTGAGTGAGATGAGCCAAATGAATGTGATGGATATCTCAGTAAATACAACTCACAAGCTCTACAACGCCGAGAGCCTTCCAAGCCCATGCATTAGTTGGTAGGTACCGAAGGGAGGCGGAAGCGCCAGCCTCCCCTATACCTCCTTCCAGACCGCCTTCACCTTCAATTGTCCGGCGAGCGACAACATCGACGAGATCCCATTCGCGATCTTCTGCAAAACCTTCTGCGAGCCTGCGGGCAGCTTCGGCTTCTCGAGGATCCAGTTCGAACGCTTTTTGAAAACATTTGGAGGCACGATTAGGAACCAGAGGAGACGCAACTTCCGCATAATAAATCCCAAGGGATGTAAAGGCAGGTGCGTAACTGGGGTTCGACTTGAGAGAAGATACGAAGAAGCGATAACCTTCTTCCCGCTTGTTACCTGTAGGGGCATGGTGGGTCAAAGTTGAATCAAATGCCATAAACCACTTGCCTTTCTGATCCCAATAGGATTTGCCTATTCGCCACAAACATCGGGCTGTGTCCTCGCCCCGATCGTCGAGATTCTGAAGGGTACCGACGATGGTCTGAAGAATAGCTATCCCGTCATCAACGTCGTCTACTTGGCATCGACACCAAGCGTTCTCTTCGCGAGCACGTAATCCGTCGGAATGATCCTCCGGGAGCAGTTCATCGACCTTTGCAAAGAGCAAAGCGGCATCGTCCCATTTCTGGGCCGCTTGTAATATAAAGGCACGACCCATTAAACTGGCAACATTTTCGGGCGAGCGCGTAAGAACCTCATCGATCAAGCGCATGGCACGAGGATGATGCTTCGGGGGGAAGAAATGAACAAACGAGGTGGCTAAAATCACCTTGTACCCTATTCGCGAACTTGCGGCGATATTTAGCTCAGAATCGATCTAGACGGATAGGTTAGACCCACTGATGAAGCCTGCGGCCGGTGCTCTTTTCAAGCCTATTCAGCAGTTCCAACCCGCTTTCAGCCACCTTTATTGCATTTTCATAATCGAGTTCCGTCACATAAAGTTCCGCCAAGACTCGATTGGCAATATTGGAGTTAGGGACGGCGGCAAAGGCGTTCTAAAAATTCAAAGTCAGGAAAAACGGACGAGTCAGCCTCGCTGGACATGCCAAAATTGTGTCAAATGGATCTTCTTCGTTCAAATTCAACACCAGCGATCCATCAGCATCTGACTCTTCGTCGCCATCGGAAAGCGGGATGTTCATGTATGAGAAATATCCTTTCAACAAAGATGACGTTGGTGACGACGGGAACAGCTCAATGAATGTCCTGACATGCCCATGATCGTAGCCAGCTGTTGGCGGGTTTCAGCGAAAGGCTAGAAATCTACAGAGAGATGCTCACCGATGGTCTCACAATCCATGCTATCCAGATAGATCGTCCAAGCCAGTTCGTCAGGTATCTGCAAGATGATCACCCCTTTGACTAACTCATCCACTTCCGATAGTACGCGGGACTTTTCCTGCAAGAACTCGGTTGTATCTGGAATTGCGTGTAGATATCGATTTTTGAACCGCAACATCTTAACATCTATCGATCTTCTCAAGTCGTCTGATGTGCTGAGGTGGTTCAGTATCTCCTCGTAAAGAGAAGGCAGCTGCAGAAATTATAGATGTTCGGCTTGAACAGCATTGTGGGTGTGTGCATACCTGGGAAGGACCCCATATTTCTCGGCCAACTGCATTTTTTATGACTTCTAGGCTTGGCGCTCCAAGACGCATCCTCCTTTTCTCGACCTCTTTCTTCAACGTCTCTTCGTCATGTAACTCCACAAGCCTGACAATTTCTTCAATATGGGGGAGAGATTGATGGATGGCAGTTTGCGCAACAAGTGTAGTGGTCGAAGAGGGGTTGGTCAGATCCGGAGGGGGTAGACTGGATAGCGCAGCACACATCGGGGAATGAGGTAGGAGAAGAGACATGGCCTCGATGACCTACACACTGTGAGCCATGAATACGATTGACACGATGATGCGCACCTGCAAGCGCGTCCCTCTTTCACGTCGGATTTCCAAAAGCTTTTGCCATGATTCTGCGCACTTGGTCGTATCTCCACTTCACGAAGAGTAAGATTAATGAATTTTCTTGGAGAGAGAATATATTATATTCACAGGGTCTGATAAATCTCCATGAGACGGAGGAGACTGCCCGCGTGCTTCTCCCATTCTTCCTTTCGTTCGTAGTATTTGGATATACCCTAAAGCCAGGTGGTCTCGACATCCTTTCCAGTAGTTGCCCAAAGTTCCACTGACCTGCCAAGCGAGTGGATTGTCGGGATTAAGGGATGTCGCACGAACATATGCCTGCCTTGTGTGTCAGTTTTCGAGGAGGCTGATGTGTTGATGATAAAATTACTTGCTCGCTTTTCTCGTATTGCCCAAGCTCCAAAAGCGAAAGGGCGAGAAAAACAGTACTATGGGTATAATAAGGTCAGGTTAAGTGTGATGAAACGATAGAACGGACGCGTTATAGTTATCTGGTTCATAATCCAAGACTTGTGAAGCAGCATCAGAAGCAGTTGCGTAATCTTTCTTGCCCAACGCTTCTCGTGCAGCCTTCAGCTTGCTCTTCGCAAACGACATCTTGTTACTGGAACGCCCGGAATGAGCGCGGACAGTGAGCTAATTCGTTGATACTTCAATTCTTTGGCAATGAATGCCAATGGCCGCACTGATTGGGGTTTGAATGATATGTCGTTGTTATGATTGATAAGATGCCATGATAATCAGAGTGATAAGATTGTCACGCAGTGTGACGTCACCCAAAATTGCCGCGTGCGGCGCAGCCATTGAAGTTTGATTGAAGGTGAAAATCAAGTGAAAATAGTGAAAGGTGGAGGCAGTCGAGGAAGTATACGAGAAAATCTCTATATAGGGTGACACCTTCAAAAAAATCCGAGTTACAAATCGTACTAGTACGTCTTTGAGAATCAAATCACAAATGGTAGTAACCGACAATTTCACGCAGCCAGAAAACTGAGAAGTTGGAGGATATAAAGGGCTAAGTAAATACATTACGCATAGGCTGCAATGGCTGCGTTGAATGCAGCTGTCACACTGCTCTGCACCTGCCTAGCTTCGGACACCAGATCGGCCTGTAAGAAATGTGAGTACGCAAAGCGCTTAGATTACAACGAAAACCGAGCGCTAACCGGAGCTGCGCCAATCAGCCCAGTCTCAAAGGCTGCAGTGCTTGTGCTGAGGGACCTGAGATCCGAAAGGACCAAGGCGGGGATACCCCCAATCGGAAGCGCCTGGAACGCAGCCTTCTTGCCAATGATGTTGGTCAAAGCGTCGATAATGGTGGGTTCGAATGCCTCTACACTGTTCAAGATGGTACGAGCGTCAGCTTCAGAAACTGGCCCCGTATTCTATGAACATTTTTGTGAATAGCATCAGCTTATATCCAGAAAGGAAATATTGGCGTACAGCAACATCCGTTGTCGCCGTGTTAATTTGGGAGTTCAGATTCAACGCACTTGAGTGAATCGCCTTTGTATTGGTTTCAGCTTAGGTGGATTCTCAGAGCGAACAGAAATCATTTACCAACGCATCGGTGAGCGAGCCGGCGCCGGAGCTCGCGAACGACTTGATAGCGTTGTCAAGGGCTGTTGTCTGGGTTGAGATCCTCGCGATGTCGGCTTCGACCTGCGCCACCGTGCGCTTGAATGGTGTCGAAACGCTCGAGGCGATGAGACCAGCAAAGATAAGGAGTGGTGCTATCTGTACCATTTTGGCTTTGGCAATTCTGGTTTGTGAACAAGTAGAGTCTTGCAGCCTTATATATATATGTGAGAGAGAGCAGGCCCTTGTCTCACGAAACTCTTGCACTAGGCCGGGAGCAGAATCCAGCTACACGCTGGGTTTTTCCGGCTCACAGGAGCTTGAGACGTCTATGTTATAGAAAATCACCTGCAGTACAGTGGGAACACGCAAATCCGAAATAACAAGGCCACTATGCAAGACCAGGTCATAGGATGTTTGGGTCTAAAGTGAACTTAGTGCATCCGGTAGACGACTCACCCAGAGAAATCCAAGCGGAACCTTTACCGCCAATATCACCAGATCTAGTGTATTCTACAATTTGTCAAAATCAAAGAAGACTTACATGCGATGTACTTTCACACAAGTTTCAAGTTTAAATGCCGCCTGGAGATTCGATGTGGAGCACCAACTGGCTTGTGATTCCGGGTCACTACGCCTTATGCCGCCTACACCAGAGAAAGTCCTTTGAGCACATGCGATGTGGTGTATACCGGCAAGGTTGAGATTTTAATCAAACAAGTATCGAAGTTCAGAGCTGAGTATGTCGTGGGACTTGATTGCTTCCAGGTGATCATGAATTGTGTACTGCACATATACATCGTACAAGTTAGCTGAATAATACAACGCAAACCAACGGCTTCCAGGTGAATAACTTAAGTGATAATGAAAAGTGTCCAAAACGTCGAATGTAATCAAGCGTCGTCCGAATGGTGACCATCCCTCAAGTATTCCACAAAATCAACAAGGAAGCGCACCTGTTCGTAGGTTTCGATTGCCTTCAGACTTCGTCTCTGCCTCGCGACCGCGATGACTTTTTGCACAAACTGTATCGTGTCTCTCCTTAACCTCGGAGAACTCGTCCCCTGTTCCACACCATCATGCGGTTGAGATATTGGCGATTCAAGGGTACTGCCATTGGGCAGGAAGGGTGTTTGGGGCTCGATCCATCCGCACAGGCCGAGGCGGATGATCCAGCAGCAAGCAATGACCCCAGCCCGTCCGACGCCGCCACGGCAATGCACTAACACAGGCACACCGTTGAGTGTATAGGTGTTTATGACCTTTGTCAGACCGGCGTCAAGAGACGCTGGAGACATCGGAGCAAGGCCTTCAGGAATCGGTATCCTGCACAACAGAATATGCGTTAGATAGATAGATTGGTAAATGAATGGGAACACGAACCGGAGAACATCAATTCCATTGGCATTCGCAAGGCTCTCATATTCTGGCCAAGGAGCACCCAAGAAGTCCAGCTCCTCGTCATCAAGGCAGCTATGAGTAGACAATAAGGTCCTTCCTACGGACAGGCCTGGCACACCTACCATATGACACAACCAACCCCCAACTCTTTCATCCTTCTCAGATCAAGGTTTAGGTCCCGACATACAGCGCTTCGCCCTTTCACAGGTCCTTGAAGGCGGACTAGAAGAGAGGTGAGTATATCACACAAGGCATGGTATTTTAATTGGCCCACCTTTCTTCCCAGGACAGGAGGATAGAAAAAGGTTGCCGATCAGCAAAGGTGCCTCGGGTGCAGGAGCTGGGGGCCCTATAAGCGGCCTAGTGTGTGCGTTGGCATTTATACTTGGTGTGGCAAATGGTTCAACTTACTGCACTATTTCAAATTCATTTAGACTAGACACAGAGCTTTTGGAGTTCAAAGTCTTTTTAGAGGTGCGATTTGATGACGGAGGATCGGTTATTGTCAACGACAAAGATAGCGATATTGATGAAGAGTTGGAGTGCGTCATTGTCGCAAGCTTATCAGATGGAAGGATATCTGTAGATGCGGGACGTCGCGTGACAGGAGGGGTACTGCACTTTCCATCCTTCTCGATTGCACCTGGCAGTGCCAGAGGAGAAAAACTCCCATTCATGGCCGCTTGAAGAGCCTCCGTGACTTTCGTGCGGGTTCTCAGATGTTTCACAATGATTTGTGGCTGAATCGGTGGAAATGGGTTTGTAAAAATCTCGGGGTGTTGTATTTGGCGAAGTGTGGACGAGGGTGCGAGGAGATGATCTAGTGTGAAGGAGTACGGAATCTCAAGAATGGTTGGGGAGGCGGATGCAAGGAGCAGATGTGAAGATATGAGAGGGATAAGCTCTTGAGGAATGATATAAGAGATACTGTGGAATGAACAATCAATGGCGGTTGAGTAACAAGTTGATGTGGCAGCGCTTACTTGATCGGGTGTGTCGACGACGTCTTCACCGGGTGGCTGGAAGGGCCTGTGGTATGGGAGTCGGGTATTTTTAGTAAATTGGCTAGAGGTTCAGACATGGCGGCTTCGATCTCTTGCTGGAGATGCGAGTCCTGAGGTTGTGCACCACGCGAGCCGAGGATGATTAGCGAGGCGGGAGTCTTGGCACACGGCCACCAGGTCTTGTCACCTGTGCATTGTTGCTGGCGATGCTGGAGCTGGAGGTAGTAATCTGGGAGGTGTATTGACAAAGGAACGTAGATGAAGGGACACCCTGTTTGGTGTTAGTTGAAGATAGAATCAGTCATGGTAGTAAAATAACAAACCTTGGGGTCCAAATTTGAGGCGATTGTATTCGCTAGTGTGATGCTGTGAAGCAAGGGGAGCGAGCTTATAAAGTGGTTAGTCGAGGGTCGAATGGAAGGGAAGCGAATACCATTACTTCATTGACACCAGGGGGCGGAGGAGGACGGGGAACGAGTTGAATGGGTTGTGGAAGTATAGACAATGATATTGGGCCGTCTAGAGGAAGAGTCGCAACGACGGCGGGATGGACAAGAGTGCTCATGAGAGCGCCGGTGAGCGTCAGTGACTACTACTATATATTAGTCTATTACTAGTATTAGTAACTAAAAGTAGAGCTTTTCGTCGTTGTAATTGATGAACACGTGCATTTTGACATCCCTGTCACATCGTTGGCTGATCGTTGGCGCAATTCTCTTCCCAGTACTACACTCTTCCTTCTGCTCTAGTCTCGTCCCTCCCAGCAGGCCTGCCACCTGCTCCACTCCGCTGAAGCTGAGAGCTTCAGCGCCTTCCTATCCTTTACACAATGGCCCTTCGTTTCCAACAGTCAAATTACGATTTCGGTGATGTCCCCATTCCCACTACACGACAACCCCCTCGTTCAGGTGCAACCATGCGTAGAGCCAAGACTTTAACACGACCGGAGCGTGGTGTCGCCCCAGTTCCTCTCATTAATCCACAAGGCCGTCCTCCGCCCACACCCCAGGGCTCTGCTTCAAACCGCCCCCCAAAAGACGACTACAACGGCTCCACCTCATGGAGGTGGTTTTCTCTCATAGTCACTTTCTGGGCTCCCAACTTCCTTCTCAGCTCACTCGGGGGCTTGAAGGACCGCGCAGTGAGGCAGGCATGGAGGGAAAAGATTGCGCTCTGCTTCATCATCCTTCTCCTTTGCGGTGTCGTAGGTTTTGCTACCGTCGGCTTCCAAAAGGTCCTCTGTCCAGAAAACGCTTCTTCTGACAGCAGGTTTCTTCGCGTTGGGGCCACTCCTGGAGTTTTGGGTGTTCAGGGTGTAATGTTCAACGTCACAGCCGTCAAGTCGCCCGAGAATGTCGACTTTGTCAACCTCATCAGGACTCCAGGGCAGGATATTACTGCGCAATTCACCCGTTCTGCCAATGACTTTTCCAAGTGCACCGGTCTTAAATTCCGTGCCGCCCTGGACGACCCATGCTCCTCCACCCCTTGCCCACTTCCTTCGATTACCGCCTCTTCCACCTTCAAAACCCTCGCCATCACCAACACAGGTTTTCTCGTCGGATATTCATGGGACCAGGTCGCTACCCTGAATAACTACATGGTCATAGACGGTGCTGTGCTTAACATGCAACCTTACATGAAGCTTCATTCCTCTTCCATCTCTGGCGATATCGTTGACACAGCACTTCGCACTATTCTGAAAACTGCTTCTAGCACCAGTGGAAAGGACGGCACTCGCCTTTTCTCTAGCCGCACCGATCTCGTAAAAGCGATTCCTTGCCTCAAACAGCGGTACCTCGCTGGCAACATCGATAAGGTTACTGCAGGCTGCTTCGTCACCAATTTATTCCTATACACCGGCCTCATCGTCATTCTCGGCCTTGTCTTCGTCCGTTTCGTAATGGCGTGTGTTTTCAATTGGTTCCTTTCGGCAAAGCTGGCTGGGCCTCCCAACAGCATGGAGCTCAACCGCTCCGCCATCAGCCCCGCTGTTATGCCCGGTGGAGCGAACATGTCCATCGACAACAAAACTGGGACAGCACCTTGGGCAGGACCCGCCGGCTCAAAGAAATCGAAGTTAGCTAAAGCACCCACCCCGCGCGCGTTCGCTTCGTCCTCTAGTGCAACATTGATCAACAATGATAACGCTGCTCCCGTCATGAGTTTGACTCAAATCGGCGCAGAGCTCTTTGCCGTTTGCCTGGTCACCTGTTATTCAGAGGGTGAAGAATCTCTCCGAACCACCCTCGATTCCATTTCGACTACGACCTATTCCGATGCTCGGAAGTTGTTGTTCGTGGTTGCCGACGGCATGATCACTGGTGCGGGTGAAAAGAGAAGCACCCCAGATATCTGTGTATCGCTGCTCGATGCGGATCCACGCTTCGGTAATCCGATACCCATGAGCTACGGAGCTGTAGGCTCTGGGCTCAAAGGTCAGAATCGTGCTATGGTTTATGCTGGCCATTATAGTACGTATTACTTGCCTGCTCTTGCCCATTTTATGCTCACCCTTCCGTTCCAGCTGTCGCTGGACGCCGGACACCCACGGTCATCGTAGTCAAGTGTGGTACTGAACAGGAAGCGCTGTCGGACAAAAAACCTGGCAATCGAGGAAAACGCGACAGTCAACTTATTCTCATGAACTTCTTCTCTCGAGTCACATACAACGATCGTATGAGCCCACTAGATTTCGATCTCTTTCGAAAAATTCATGTCCTCATGGGGGTAACGCCTGACTTCTTCGAGGTTGTGTTGATGGTAAGCGATCTATCAGCTTTTTTGTATTGCGTTTTTAACTGTGGGATAGGTTGATGCCGACACCAAAGTATTCCCAGAGTCTCTTGGCTATCTGGTCAACTGTATGCACCACGATCAGATGATTATGGGTGTTTGTGGAGAAACGCGGATAGCAAACAAACGACAGTCCTGGGTCACCGCTATCCAAGTTTTCGAATACTTCATCTCCCATCATCTTGCCAAGGCTTTCGAATCAGTGTTTGGTGGTGTGTCGTGTTTGCCAGGTTGTTTTTCCATGTTCCGCCTCAAGGCACGGAAAGCCAGCGGGGATGATTGGGTCCCTCTCATCATCAAGCCCGAAATTGTCAAGGAGTACAGCCAATCGGAGGTGACCACTCTGCACCAGAAGAACCTTCTGCTCCTCGGTGAAGATCGTTTCCTCACGACCTGCCTCTTGCGAACATTCCCCAATCGGAAGATGATGTTTTTGCCTCAGGCCAAGTGTCGAACCATTGTCCCCGACACTTTCGCTATCCTTCTCTCCCAACGGCGGCGATGGATTAACTCCACAATCCACAACCTCATGGAACTGGTTCTAGTGCGTAATCTCTGCGGCACATTCTGCTTTAGTATGCAGTTTATCGTTTTCATGGATCTTGTCGGCACCGTCGTACTGCCAATCGCTATCTCTCTTACATATGCGCTCATCGTGGGAATCGCTTTGTCGCCGCCAAAGTCGTTTGAAGAAGCCATTCCACTCATGCTGTTGGTTGCGGTGCTCGGTCTTCCTGCGGTTCTTATCCTTATCACGACAAGGAAAGTCATCTATGTGTTTTGGATGATGATCTATCTCTTTGCACTTCCAATATGGAATTTTGTGCTTCCTGTGTACGCGTTCTGGCATTTTGATGATTTCTCATGGGGCGAAACAAGGTTTGCTACTTTTGCCTTGTCAACATGACCATACTAATAAATCCAATTCCAGGAAAGTGGAAGGCGAAGGAAAAGGTGAAGGACATGGAGGCCCAGGCGGGCCATCGAAAGGACCCGAATTGCCCATGCGTCGTTGGGAAGACTGGGAGAGATCAAGGCTTCGTAAACTCAAGCGCGAGGAACGTCGGCGGAAAGACTTTGAGCGCCTACATCCTTCCGGATACATCGCTGGCGATGGAGAGATGCTCAACGTTCGTGGTATGGACTCGCGGAGTCAGTATGACGGCTCTGATACTGTGTCGATGATCTCTTCGGACGAGGATCACTGGGGAACTCAGATAGGAGCATACAACGAGAACAATTCACAGTATCCCCCCCCACCTGTCGGCCTATTGTTGCCACAGAACCAATTGCACACAGCGAAAACAGTTGGCGGTGCAGAACTCGAAGCCATGTTGGAGGCAGGCTTCGACGACAAGCCCTCACCCACACCCCCCGCGTCGACATATGCCCCTCGATATCAGCTAAATGACGGATCTACAACACAGTTAGCAAACATCAATGGGGATGGATACGCTCCTCTGACACGATCAACCTCACCGGGGCTTGGGCCTATTCCACCCAATATGCTTTCACCAACCTCCCCTACGATCAACTTAAGCGGAAACGGGAGCCCTCCGAGAGGCACGTCTGGAGGGAGGCATGGTTCTAATGAGCGTTATGGCCCTTTGGGTCCCTTAGACCCCGCGACGAGATTCTGAAGACCACGACTGCATTACTTGAACCTCATGGCCCACCAATGCCCATATATCTATTATTCGATATACCCTCCGCACATCATCCTCACCATCCTGACCACCCGATGGACCTTGGAAACCTCCGTAGTACTAAGTAACAGTCTAATACCAGAGGCATCAGCATCCCAACCTGGACTTTGTTGGGCCGCCTTACATTATCATCATCACTTTTCTTCTGGTTGCTCTCTCCCGCATTGCATATTTCCTCGTGTTCACACTTCTTATCATACATGACTTGTGAAATATATTCTCTAGAGTGAAAATTAGGTTCTTCCAGACTCTGAAGGACTCACAAGAACTTGACGAGTTGGTGAGTAGCCGATTGCCGATCAAAGCGAGCCGGAGTGGCTATGCTGTCGTCACTCGACGCCTTAAGGGCCCTTGACAGTGAAACGTTGATTGAAATTCAATCAGCACAAGCTGCTTGACGCTGATACTTCAGTACTTCAGTCCAGTCCCACCTTCTACAAGCTCTACCTCCTACACTGTACATAAACCCGCCAGCATACCATTATCTTTAGCACAGGCGATATCATTCCACCTCAAGACGCGTGTCATCGCCGACAGTCTGCGAGACTAGACTATATCATATCTCTCACCTTGGACTTCGAGAAGATCGTTCATTATACCCCTCGAGCACTTTAATATGACTGTTCCCCGAGAGGCTTTGGTATGTCATACCGGATTAGCAATTTCATCCTTTCTTACTTGTTCCAGTGGGCCAGTGGACATGATGAATCTGTAGAAGTAAACCAGCGTGCTTTGATTGACAAAGTACTTGCTCGATACTCTGGCGAATTTACCGTCTTCCGCGAACTCTTGCAGAACTCTGATGACGCACAAGCGACTGCAGTCGAAGTGCATTTCGATACCCAGACATTCATAGATAGCTCAGAAAAGCAATCGGAAGGTGGATCATCGAAAACGCTGCCTGACTTAAAGACTACATCGGTGTGTTCTTACCACCGATCAATGGGTTGTGTGCAGCCCGACTAAACTTTCGTCAGGTTCACCGATGGTCGTTCAGGAACAATGGAATTGTTTTTCGCGACGAAGATTGGAATAGGCTAAAGAAGATTGGTAAATAAGTTTACAAAATTGCGCTACAACAGCTCAGTGCTCATGTCTTCTATTAGCTGAAGGGAACCCCGATGAAGAGAAAATTGGTGCTTTCGGTGTGGGTATGTCACGGCTGTCTTCAATCATGGAATTGCATGAACCTTCTCTATAGGCTTCTACAGCCTGTTCTCAGTAACCGACGAGCCTTTCGTGACTTCTGGAGGTATATGTTTGTATCACTCCGTCCTAATCTGGCCCACTTACCGTTCAACCAGAACAATGGATGGGTTTTTACTGGAAAGACAAAAAAGATCAAGTATGGGCCTTTCTATTCCTGTTTTCATAGCGTGTCTCACTGTGTTCAGCTATATGCTCGACGAGGTCAGCTCCCAAGTAGCGAAGAAGGCTCTTCTCTGTGGACCACTTTCGAGATGGCACTTCGAGAGCCTGCTCCTATACCTGTGGCTTTCGATTTCACACGATTCCTTACATCCTCGATAACTTTCATGACATACCTGTCAGAAGTTAGCCTTTTCCTTGATGACAAGTGTCTGGCACACATAAAGAAGACACCGGGTATTCCAAAAGAGTTGGGACTGCCAAAGGGACTTCAGGCTTCCTCTACCTCCGGCATAATGACGGTCAAAGACATCAAGTGTACCCGTAGGTCACACTGTTGTGTTTTAAATTCTCCATCTAATTGATGTGCAATAAAAAGCCCTCCACATTCAGGCAGAGGTCATGCAATGGGTCTATACATCTGGCTCTGAAAAGAAGCGCTCCCCATCGATCCTGAAGCCGAAACCTGGGTCAGGCGGGTTCTTTTCCTCCCTGTTCGGATTTACAGCAACTTCGACGCCTCAGCGTCAATCAACACCTCTTCCACCAGTCCAGGATATAGATCCACACACAATCAACGAAACAAGTGTCGCTCTTTCCATCTTCTCGGCCGATGTGGATGTGCGTCTTAATAAGAAGATTGCGGCTGAGCTGCACAGATCGACCAAGAAAAATCCGCCAAATAAACTTAAGTACGAACTCATCTATGTGAGTTTACATGTTTTGACATGCGGCTGAGTTCTCAAGTGGTTCTAGACTGCCAAAGACGAATACGATGCAAGCAATAGAGAAGAAGAACAGCAGCCGTCAACTACAGGAAGCATATTTCAAGGGTTGCGCGCAGACCTTGAAGGGTGAGTGTGCACTGCTTTAGCCTCAAGATAATGTTTCGTTAATATATAGCAGCTCCCGTGCAACTCGCATCTTCATCGTGAGTACACCAAGTGAGGCAGTATGCTCCATATGTTGACATCGTAGTTTCTTCAAGGGACATGCAACTGGTCAGACAACTGGTATTGGGGGACACATGGCCGCGAGATTCATCCCAACTGTAGAACGGGAGTCGATCGATCTGATGTGAGTCCCTTCCCCCTGCTACAAACGAAACTTGCTCAGGGTGTTCTTGTAGGGATCGCAATGTAGCGAGTAAGCAATTGGTCTTCGGTGTTTTCCCATCGACGACAAGAACTCACCAATTTGTTTTTAGTTTGGAACAAAGAATTGTTATATGTCGGAGGCTTCCTTGCTCGCGCTGCCTATGAGATAGAGCTCAACTCTGTGAAGAGTCATTGGGAAGGATCTGTACCTCTCGGCGCTCCTGCCACGTCAGTGGACGAGCAGCTCGAAATATGGCTACGCAACCGCTCACTTCATGCCCTTAAATTTTTCACATTTCACCAATCTACCCCTTCGGCCGAAGTCTCTCTTCAACTAGAGAAAGCATTCTTTGACTGCGCCGGAAGACATTTCCCGCTCATTTCTACTGCTGGTGTCCGAAATGCCTCAGACGTCCGCCTTCCTGATCCAGCATTTTCTGCCTTCCTCAAACTGCTTCCTGTACTTCCTGATGAAATACTGGTGGGTGCTTCAACAACGATAGCAACTCTGCAGAGTCGAGGTCTAATCAAGAGCATCGGGTTTGAGGACGTCCTGAAGGAACTCCGCTCCCGGCCCTTGAAGGAGGATGAGATGGTTGCATGCTTGAAATGGTGGATCGGCATCAACAAAGAGGCATCGAAATTTCAACACGCACCTCGAACTCAATTCCTTAGTGCTGCAATACTTACCATTGGAAATCCGGGGACTGACGAGGAGAAAATCATACCCCTGAGCTCAATTCGAACTTTCATCAATAGTCGAACGGTGTCAGCTGTAATTCCCCTCGACGGCCCCCTCCCTGATCACCTGCTACCATCCAGCATTGCAAAGCACTTTTCTGCAGACGATCTCGCCGCTTCTTTCCCCTGGACAGAGTTGACCGTTCCTGATTGGCTTGGACACATATGCACCTCACCCGTCCGTAAAGCGAATGTTGATGCCGATATTACTTTGTCGCCGCAATGGGCAGAACGCGTCCTGGTGATCATCGCTAAAGCATGGCCCAATTTACCTGGCCCAGGAAAGGGCGAGATCTACATTCACCTCAGGGCGTTATCCTGCATACCAACATCGGCGGGAATGAAGACTCCCGACCAGTCGTACTTTGCCCAGGCCAATATCTTCAACGACTTGCCCGTTGTGACACTTTCGTCCGGCGGTGCGATCAAAAGCCCCTTGGAACGTGTTCTTGTGGCTCTTGGGGTTCGTAAACATGTTGACCTACAAGTGATTTTCAATAGGTAAAGACCTGTTTTGGAAAACGCAGACATGTTCCTTACTGTTACTTAGGATGATCAAGACGAACGAATGGACTGTGGCCGACCTTGCGAAGTACTTGGTTTCCGTTCAGTCGACATTGAGCCCTGAGGAGTGGGCACGACTTAAGATGACGGCAGCCTTTTCCAAAGAGGAAACTTCAAAGGGAGAGACAGGTCAAAAGGTGACAAGATACCAAGCCCAGCAACTTTATGAGCCCGTTGAGGTGTTGCGAAATCTTGGGCTGCCCATCATGGACTGGGGAAAACAAACCAAATGGCGAAGCACGTCAGACGAAGGTTCGAGTCCTTGTTGAACTAGACCTTGCCACGTTATGATGCTTACTGCGTTGCTAGCCAAGTTCTTGTTCGAACTGGGATTGCTCCGCTACCCTCCCCTATCCGTCTTGATCGACCTCTGTGCAAGTGCAGGCTCTCAAGTATGTAAACACCTATTTGGAATGTCAAGTCGGGCTCAACATACTCTTCCACCAGGTTCGCAACATTGCTCTCAAGTACCTTCTGGACCACATTGGGAATCACTACAAAGACTACGACCCCTGGGCCTTTGTAAATGTTGCTTTCATTCCAGCAATGAAAGCTTCATCCCCGTGCATGGGAACGATCAAAGAAGTATGCCTTGCTCAAAAACATCGTCTCGCCGTTCTAATTTCATGCCAGGTGTTCTCCACTCCAGATTGGGCTATCATGGGGTTCCTAATTACCCCTGTTTCATTACAACTGGACGCGACTGCAAAGTTGAAGATTAAGCAACATCCACCTACCACAATGATTGTAGACCTGCTTGAGCAAACACCTCCCAAAAACCAAGCTGAGGCGAGAGCATGGTTCTCCATCCTCGGGAGCCGAGTTTCAGGTATGTTGTAACAGTTCATTCCAGCCTACCCATTACTTATTCATGGGAAGATTTCACGCCTGGGGAGCTTCAACGTTTGTCACAGCTGAAAATGGTCCCCGTTCCATCTGATGACGGCACGTTTCGATGGCTCGAACCCACCCGTTGTTACTTTGGTGGAGATGCACAGGGCAAATTTCATTCCAAACTTTTCGTCTTCATCAGCTTTGGTCTATTGGCAAATGGCTTCTTGACGGCATGCGGCACGAAGCATGAGCCAAGCGTCGAGGAGGTTGTGCAGATCCTGCTGGAGGACCCCCATAGATTTTATGCTTCTGCAGAAGGACCTACTCAGTGAGCAAAGTATTTTGCATGGAAGCACGGACTCATCTATTCCTCGACTTTAGGTTCCTTGCCGAGCTGCGGAATATAGCAATCAACCACAAGCTCATCAAATCTGGAACTATCGCTCGAATGAAAAGGGCTTCCATCTTACTCGGATCCAAACGTAAACATCGCAAAAGTGGTGAAAAGATGGATACCGAAGAATTTGACGAGGATGACTGGGAAGTTCAGTATGACCTTCGCAAAGCAGAAGAAATTATCATTGCCGATGATACCCATGCGCTTCAAGCTTTTGGAGAGTCATTTTTTACAGCACCACAGGAGGACATCCTTGAAGGTTTGTATGCTTTGTTTTCAGTGATGCCACTATCTCACCACCGCGATAGCATTTTATTCGCAACTAGGGTCTCGCCGATTGAGCTCGCTGGTGAAGGAAGAATATCATCCATCGGCAGAGATCAAACAGCCGAAGGTTGCTGCAGAAACACGTGCTCTGATACTAGAAAGACTCCCACTCTTCTTGCATGAACACACTCATGCACGTACCCGCGTTTCGTACACCTGGCTCACATCCCCAGTTAACTTCGTGGTCAAAACGTACGGAAAGCTTTCTGTCAAGAAATCATTGACTTTCGGAGATCTACGCCTCGTTCAACAGCAGGACGCGTCGGCCGTGGCTTCACGAACAGGAAACACCGGCCCCATCAATTTGTGGATTGCGGGGAATGCACAGATTGACATGTACGAGTGCGTATGATTTACTAGTGTCCAAGGTTGCATCAAGTTAATAATTACACCTTTTTCCAGAGTTGCCATTTCGTTGAACCGGTTGATCTTCGATTCTCCCAAAGCGAATGATGCTCTTTTGTTCATGACCATTCTTTCAACTGACTTGAAGGCTCTAAAGCGAAGGGGATACAATGGTAAATATGCTGAACGTGCTAAAGCCCCCACAACATGCTAACACATCACCACCAGTCGACAGGATACTTCGACAACAGAAGGCTGAACGCCAAGCCGTAGAAACGGCAAAGCTGGAAAGTGCAAAGCTTCTTTCGAAACCCCCTGCAGTTAATGTCGAGAGCCCAACGTCTCCGCCATCAATCAGCCCCGCAACGCCCTTCACCCCCCCTCCAAGTGCTCCACCTGTTCCCCTCATGTCTAAACCTCCTAAAGGAAGGCAAAATTCCGAACCTCCGGCCCTAGTTGCGGAGCCACCTCCAACACCATCTAGAAATCCATTAGCCCTGTTCCGACGAAAGACTGGCCTTGCGCCGCCTTCTGAACTTTCGCCACAAATTCCTCCGGTATCATCCAGATCACCCACCACACCCAACACAGATTCTCATGTCACGCCACTCAAAAACATCTGTAAGTACGATTGGTCAACAGCCTCTACCTTTGACTGAGAGGTACGTTCTAGCGTCAAATATTGACATGGCTATCAAGGCGTGTCGGCCAGAGTCTGGAAACTTGTTGAGAAATAGGCAAGAGATGCGACAAGTACAGGAGTCCCTTAATGAGGGATACTGTGACGTCTCTGGACAAGTGGGAGATCTAAATCTCATTGGTGAGTGACCTCCTTCGAATTGGCACTCGGCTAACTTGCTCTCTAGGTGAATTGGGAAATGTCAAAGTATATCTGTCTCAGGGTAGGAGTTCTCGGGACCGAGTTGTTGACGGTTGACCTGATATCCCATTCTTCAGAGGTGCCTGATCAGAGTGAATTCCTTGCCAATCATCAAGGCCCGATTGCAAGATTCATCAACATATTGGTCCAACTTTCCAGAGTCTATGACCTTCCTCTGACGAGCATGCATGTCTTTCATGACCTCGCAGGTGGTTTGATTGCTTTCAACCGAAACGGAAGTATTTTTGTCAACCTTCGGTACTACTTGGAATGGCGTATGTGTTGTTCCTATTCATCATGACCATCTCAAACTCATTCGTGAATACGACAGACGACAATGATGCTGCTGCGGGAACTCTGAATCAAGCATACATCTCTTGGTACGGCCCCTTTTCCTCCTTCTCCCGCGATCATCTAATCGTGATATGATCTAGGTACTTCACCCTCGCTCATGAAATCGCCCATAACCTCGTTCAGCCTCACAACTCCGAGCACGAATTCTATTTCTCTGCTATTTGTGAGAAACACATAATGAATCTTGGGGGCCTCTTATCTGCTTAGACGATCACTCTATATGCTATTGTACCATGTAATTTGTACACTGAATTTTTTTGGCGATCACGGAAGGAGAGATATTTTCGATGATCGCATGCCACGTGCCGGATATGCTTCCATTTGGGGATTATTATCCGAAGAGACTTGAGTTGCGACTTGCACTGGTACTGTACATCTGAAGACACCTTCCTTTCGACCATCAGCTATTCTGAAGCCTGGAAACTATACCACCGTCACTTCCGCCCTCTGTTTAATCTACATCAGAGCGCACTCTCCATATATCACGGACCTGGGCCATACACTCAGCGAGAACGAGATTCACCCTAACCCTTACTATTGTTCCTGAGGCAAGTTCGACAACTTTAAGGCGGTCTACATTGAGGTGCGATCTTGTCTACCTTCTCGATGGCTTTCAAGAGTCGCTAACCCATTTCAGACGTGCATTATGAACGGTTTGGCATCTACTGCATCTACTCTTGAACCCGAGACACAAATGCGTCCTATATCGAACGTCAGGCGGAAACCGCGATTGACTTACAAGTCGCCTTCAGGAGACGCCTCCTTTATCCTCGGTCCCATCTCACTGAGCGCCTCTCAGCAACAGAGCGCGCCATCTTCCTCGACTTTGCAGCCCATCACCTTTACAGTATCAACCAACGCTATGAATGCCTCTACCACAAGTACTCCCTTGAAGCGAAAAAAGTATCCAATGGCACCCCCACTTCCTTTATACCACCCTCTCGGTCGACTTGCATCATCGCTCCCGCCATTGGACCCTACCAGCGTCGGACTTCCAACACCAGTGAGATCAGATGGTTCCATTCGTTCGTCTGCACGTGCCCGCCGGCCCGCAGCGAAGTTACGCGATGTCACAGTCGAGGACGAACTTCAACCCACCGTCCCACCTGCTGCTACCACGAGTCCCATTCTCGACGTAGAGATCAAAGAGAAGCCCAGTCCTCGAAAGAGAAGAGCAGGTGGTGGATCCAAGAGGAAACGCCGAGAGGTTGATGATGGCGACGCGACATATCCCGCTAAGCGAACGCGTATGCCGAGAGGCGCGTCCAACCAGTTTGCTGCTGACGAGGAGGCCCCTCTGGAATCCATCATGTCCGAGGTGACTCCGACGCCGGAGCCGATGTCCGAGGTACCAGAAGATAAACAACCAGAACGACGATCAACGAGATCCCGAGGTTCTGCGAGACGACGAGATTCTAGCGCAAGTGAAGCCGCATCCTCGAACTCCACCGGGGTTGTCGTTCCCCAGGACAGAGAGGAATCAATTCCGATGGAGGTGGACAAAGCCTTTGACCCAGTCGCGCCACAATCTTCAGGCCCGGTCAAAATTGACGAGAAAGAGGAAGGAGAATTAAGCGACGACGGCCTCCTTGCCATTCCGTCCTAACCTACACAACAAGACCTCCCAAGCCTCGTCCTGCCCGTTCTAGATCATGTATATACAAAATCTGTTGTAGCGATATTGTACTATACCGCCATACTTACTACTATCACCATCAGCGCTGGGCGGGACCTGTGCGTACGTACGCTTTATCTTGCTCCTTGACTTCCCTTGCATTGCTGGAGCCCTCCCCTAAGTATCTCAAATGCATTGTACAGTGTCGAAGGATCGTAGCCTGGTTCGGACTGATAAGTATAGATATCGCACTTTGACTTTAAAATTGAAGCAACTTTAAAGTCTATCATTGTCTGAACACATGAGAAAATTGGTAGGTTACAAAGAAGATGGGACGAAAGTTACCTCGATGGGTAAAAGGTAAAAGATCTTTGAAAACAGCTTCCAGCTTCCACCTATGCCACACTTCGCATGTGATTGCAACCCGCCAATACCGGCTGTCTAAAATTTAACAGCCTGATAAATCATATGTACTTGTCACGGTTCCTGACGAATCAGATCATTTGCTGTGATGGAATGGAGAAAGTTGCCCTGAGGAAGAGGAGTTACAGTGAGTCCAGGGCAAGTACCTTCCTGAAAGCTTGAGAGATCATACGTACATACTAACATACAAGGATATCAAAGAACAGACAGCAGCGAGTTTTGGTAACGCCATTTCAGTGCCATTCCTTTTGGAACTCGGCTATAGATTGATGGAACTGTAAACACAGTGATGGTACTGTGGAGCTAACTGATGCCAGTGAGCTTTGGCTCTATACAGCTCTGCAAAGCCTTGCAATAGGATGAAAGGTACACAAACGCATTATATGGCCCACCAAGCGACGGTTGTGCGATTTTTATGGCCATCGAGAAATCCTATTCGCTCGAACAAGACGAACGGCATCACGGCGATCACGCTAAGGATTTGGAACTCGGCTAGAAATTATTGTAACCGGAAAACGTCAAAACCGCCTTGCAATAGTCGGCGCCTAAGTCAACAGTTGAACAAGAACCATTCAAAGATTTTCTTGAGACTAAATAAAACCATACTACAACCGACCTGCCAGCGCCCGCTAGTTTGACAGGACTTGCGAACATTCTCCATGCTTCTATGAAGGTACTTACGATTCCAAGTGAGAGCCTTGTACAGCGTTCGGGACTCCCCCCGATTCTTCGTGACCTTCTGCTGGATCTGCTCAGGAGGTCTGAGGCACTTCTGAGGCTCTCCGACATGGGTGAAGCTCATGATATCTGTTTCCGTAAGGGTCATAACCTTGTGCCTTGCCAGCCCCCCCCCCCCACGGGGCACCATTGGGGATCGATGATCTTATTGGCCACTGCTTGATTGGCGTCCCTGTGAAATTCACCTGCCTCTAAATATTGACTTTGTTGGGAACTGTTGGGAGCCCCCGTGAGTCCGCGTGATGATTTTGTGAAACCTAGTCTAGATACATCAGGCATAGGCTGGATACATCAGGCATGGGTAGGGTGGATGTTCCCACTCATTATGGGTCCAGTGACTGGACAACGTCCATGGTACCATGTGCTGCCCCTTCTTTCCGCGGTCCCATCTTGGCCAAATCTGTGGAGTTAAGCGAGCTACCTTCTCTCCTTGATTTTGACAGTTGCATACTTAAACAATGACGCGCGCACACGAAACGTTTTTCCTCTTTCTCGTGTTTTCTGCCCGAGGCTCGTGTTTCCAACAACTTCCCCGCAGGACGACGCGGTGATGGAGGAAATTCGTGCTGCGCGACGCAGCAGCGGCATCCATGAGGCCAATTATGGAAGCACCCAGAGTTTTGGCTCGGCAGCTTCGTTGAGAGGTACGAACTTTTAGGTCCCTCCTTCATATCATGGCCAACACCCAACATTTCTAGGTCATGCAACCGCCCCCGCTGGCTCTCGATTCTCTGAAGGGGAAGGGCTCACGCATACAACCGGGGCAGGCGTCGTTCCGTCTGCGCCAGGAGCTTTCCAAGGCGCGCCTGTTGATCCATTCGATGACGGGCCAACGCCCCCACCAACGCCACCAGCCGTGCCGTTTTACAAGAAACGGTGGTTCATCATATCCCAGCTCATCCTGATCCCGTTGGTTATCGCGCTTTTGTTCATCCTTTTGTTCCCTGTTGTCCGTGCAATTGTTCAGCTCGTAATCAAGCGGACTCAGCTCGATATCGAATCTGCAATCATCTCCCAACCTCAAAATAATACGTCCGTATCAATTTAACTTATATTGATCAGTTCTTCTGACTCTTCCAACAGTTTTACATTGTCGCTCCATGGAAACGTACGATAAATTGCCTCGAACTGCTCGTTACATCAATTGACGCGTCCTTATTATTATTAGGCGACTCATACGGGAATCATTTCCGCCAAAATCGAATTTTTGGATCCTGTCGAAGTCTCTTGGTTCGAGGATGATTTCACGGAGACGAGTCTTGGAACGATGACCTTCGCGCCTCTCTTTGCGAAGAAAAAAAGAGCCCCGATCAACGCGACCAGCACCTTCACAATCACTGACGAAGATGCCTTCGGTCGATTCTCCGCCAGGTTGATCACGGCGCAAAATTTTACATGGCATTTGAAGAGCTCCAATCTTCGCGTCCATGCACTCAAATTTCCGGTAGCAAAGGGGCTCACCTTCGACAAGAACTTGACCATGAATGGTGCAGCTTGCAGTTCTTTTCTCGGTGCAAAGTTGTCTGAAGAACTATCGCAGGGTTCAATAGTTTCAATGGAAATGTCGTTCTGAAGGATCTTCAACTTCCGAGTGACAATCCCGCAGGTGGTATTGACTTCAGAGCAGTGACACAGTTATTCAATCCCAGGTGCCGTCCCAGGGAAATGAGATTGAGAGTACCTGCTAACTTACATTTTCTCCAGCCCTTTCTCCCTCAATCTCGGGACAGTTCTTTTCTCCCTCGCATATAAGAATGTTCCCCTTGGCATAGGTACTGGCACAGATACCGTTATCGTGAGTTCCAAAGAACCCCTCCTTTTGCGCCACAACTTACGTACATCGATAGAACCCAGGAGCCAACGAGATCACTCTTGTTGGGTTCCTGAAGCGCCAAACGAGCCCTGAAAACTTGGCAGCGGTGTCTGAATTGTTCACGAACTATCTGAACGGCGAAAGCTCGCCAGTCATTGCGACTGGGATGTCCACATTACAAGCCGATAACTCAACCATCTCATGGCTTAGCCAGGGCCTCCAGTCGCTGGCTCTTAATGTGCCATTCAAGTCTTTCACTGAGATCAACCCAATCAGGACGATCAACATAGGCTACCTAGGACTTCAATTCGACCCAAGCACGCCATGGACTCCGGGTGCCGAGAGTAATGCCGTTCAGGCGACATTGCGTACGTTGAATATTCTTCGCTCCCCTCATTTGACGCTCTAAATGCTTGCATTTAGAACTGCCTTTCGGGTTCAACTTGGCCATCGATGAGATTCAGAATGACTTCAGCATCGTCACTCCTGACGGCGAAAATGTTGCTGGACTTTCCACGGTACGCGCGCAAGTCAAAGAATGTGCATGACACTTCTGATTACGATCTCAGCCTCTGGGAGCTTCCAAATCGACTATATCCGTTCTTGGCCCCGCCGATACCGAAGGGTTTATCAATATTTCGATCTCCAATACAAATCTGAGTTGCCCCGATGCACAGCATTCCACTTTCTCCAAATTCAGTGTGTTGAACCCTCGCTTATGGTTAATCTTTGCTGAAACCACTTAGATGCGAATCTGACAAGTCTGAGCGCGGCTGAATTCCGCCTCGTTGGAAATTCACATGCGGTGGCGAACACGAGTTTGGGTCAAATAACCTTGAATGCTATCAAAGTCAACGTGTCAACGAGCCTCAATGGCCTGCAAGGCCTCAAAGGGCTTACGACTATCAAAAGTGTTGATGTCCAGGGCGGAACTCAAGATGCCATCAACCTTGGGATCGAAGGTTAGTGCCCAGACTACCACTTTACCCGCAAACCGCTGATAACGAACAGTTGCCATCTTTAACCCGTCCGACCTCGATCTTTCAACTGGTGATCTGAGTATGCGTCATTCCTGACTTTACCTTACAACAATTGCCTCATCATTGTCATTTAGCATTGCGGCTCTCCCGGGATGGTGTGGCGCTTGGCACTGCGCTCATACCCAATCTCATTCTCAAACGAGGGAACAACACGTTCCATGCCACCTCCAATTTTGAAGTACGTAAATATGTCAGATTTATGAACCTCCACAAACCTGCTTTCGCTAGGCCAACAACAGCCCACAAGGCCTGCAGACGCTGAATGACTTTGTTGGACAAAAAGGCGTGTCATCCTTCCAACAGATCAAAACTGCTTTCGAGTTAACGATGTACACCCAGATGTGCAACTTAATATTGCTGGATTCGATGGAAGTACCAAGATTGGATCCCTAGCCGAGGCTTTTGGGACATTGAATATTGACGTCATCTTACCGGGTCTGAAAACAAGTTTGATTGATAATGCATCCCTGACAAGTGAGTTGGTGACCTTTTCGTCCGTCCTTATCTCCTGACATGAAATCGTCGTTGATTAGTATTGTCGACGACTGGACGGACAAACAACATCAGTCATGTCACTGTTTCTCTCGTCAACCCGTTTAGCGCACCTCTTCATATCACAAAGATTTCGTCCACGGTCAAGTCATTCGGCATTGCCCTCGGCACCATAGACGCGAATGTCGATCTCAAGTCTGCTCCCAACTCAACGACCAAGTCCCCCACTTTGGATCTCAACATGAACTTCGATCCTGCAGTCCTCTTCACAGTGACTCGTGCACTTGCCGTAGAAGCTGGGCTGGACGTTGATCCTTTGGATGGAATCGTCGAACTTGGCGGTATCAAGTATCTTTCTATCACTGGTGAACCTCCGAAACTCAAGCGTCGGGCTAATGTCTTCGAGTACGTTTCATTCCATTTTTGTTGACTAAACATAACCGTGACGTA
Organism: Tephrocybe rancida; assembly: GCA_018858115.1. Classification (NCBI taxonomy): domain Eukaryota; kingdom Fungi; phylum Basidiomycota; class Agaricomycetes; order Agaricales; family Lyophyllaceae; genus Tephrocybe; species Tephrocybe rancida. Next base: position 41,731 of record JABCKT010006530.1, read on the forward strand.
CCTTGTAGTGGGTTTGATTTGCCCAAGTTCGTCAACGCTGCTTTCAAAAAACTCCAGTCGGATGTTGAACTGAATGTGGATGTTACAATTGGTAAGTAACATTGAGCTCAAGCAGTGTCTCTCCATTCTCATTCACGTCTTTCAGGTGATTACAAGACCACATTGCAGTACACTCAAGCAGGTGTGCCGACCGCCACGGATGAGAGCCTGGATCTTATCCTCCCTGTGTTGGCACAACCCATTGTGCAGCAGATTGTCGGCGGGTCTTCTCTAGGGTATGTCTTTCGGCCCATTCGATAAATATAGTCCTTACTCACGAGTTTTAGAATCTCCACAGTGCTCATCACTGACCCCAAACAAACATCGTTTGGTGAGCTTGACGTGTTCCTGCCTCGTAGTCTTCTCATAGTTCTGCAGGTACGCAACTGAAAGGAAACATCGCGAACGCGGGACCATGTACGTTCATTGAAGTTTGTTAGGCCCGGTGTCCTGACTGGCGGAATTATTTAGTCGATGCTGTGATATCGTTTCCTTCTGGCTTGGTCGTTGCCTGGTCCGGGGGGGCCTTGGGTAAAATCAAAATGGACGACGTCAAAGTTACGGGAGACGTCGGAGGCGCCATAGATGCAGCCACGACGTTTGCAGTTGCAGATGTCGATCACCTCACGGAATTCACAAAGGTATTGCTCACGCAAGAGTCGTTCGACTGGGATATTTCAGGCCAAAATCTATCAGGTATGCATGCCTACGCTACGTTTATAGCCTACCTAAAAATAATTTATTCTCACCACAGTCGATGCTCTTGGTCAGTAACGAAACATGAGACCACAATAGATAGTATCTGACAATATGCAATAGGGATCAGTGTGTCAGGCGTTGATCTCACCTCAAGAACCGTAACATTGAAAGGATTCAATGGTCTGAAGGATGGTGTAAAGATCAAGACCTTTGATTTGCCCTCCAATGACCCCGCCGGAGGCATCCATCTTACTCTCGATGCAGCGACGGAGAATGTAAGTGCGCAAAAAAGCCCCCTGATATACGTCTTTGACATTAGTCTACAGCCTTCTCAAGTTGGGATCTCGCTAAGCTCTATCGGATTCGATACTTATATTGGCGACATCTTGGTCGCTCCTGTTCTCAGTACAGGCGCTGTGAGTCTCGCGCCTGGATCGATCACCGATCTTGCCCTTGCTGGGCGTCTTGTTCCCCAATCCTCAGCCGCCGGGCTTTCGGCTGTCTCAGGAGTGTTCAACAATTTCGTGCACGGAAAAGATAGTAACGTGGAAGTACGAGGAGCAAGTGCAGGGTCAAAAGATGTGAGCTCCTTTCACCTCATCGGAGATATTTGTGGACTCAACTCGTTTCAGGTGACATGGCTCAATGAAGGGATCAAGTCTCTTCGTATCGCTTCCATATTGCCCAATCGCGGGGCCCAAAACATCATCAAGACCATTGCGCTGAAGGAACTCCAACTTCTCTTTACTGAGAACACTGCATATAACCCCTCAGCTACTAGTCGATCAACCGATGCTGCATTCACACTTCCTTTCAATTTCCCCCTTGACATCACTGCGCTTGAACAGACTTTGAATGTCGCCTACGAAGGAACATCATTTGCTCGGTTAGTTTTGCCCAAAGCTCCAAGCACGACGGATGTTGAAAACCGCATCGTTCACCTCACCTTTAACGATGTGCCATTTGCGGTATTCTCCGACAAGCATTCCACTTTCGATCAATTTGTCGCCGCAACCACAGTTGGAAAATCGCTGACACTTCAGTTGTCTGGATCCGCTAATGCGGAGGCAAAAACTGCTGTTGGCCTCTTGTCCCTCGAGGGCATAGATTTCTCAGTACCCTCTTCAATCGATGGTTTGCAAGGCTTGAACGCCAAACCGGTCTCGGTCGGCAATGTTGATGTTAATCATGGGTTCGCCGATTACCTCCTCATCAAGGCAGATAGTTCATTGTTCAACCCGAGGTACGCTCGCATTTAAACAAATTATTTTCAACGCAAGATTCACATTCCATTCTGCCAGTAACCTCACCGTTGGTCAGTATAATTGGACGGTTTGAAATTCAGGCCATATTGACTCAACGGGTGAACTGATACAGGAACTGGTGACGTGGCTTTTGAATTACAATTCCAGTACGTCGCACCTTGAACCTTCTCTCTAGTTCGTTAAGCTTATAATCCCCAGGGACCAAACCATCGGGCTGGCTGAAATTGTGAATGAAATGCTTCAGCCTCTCTCATCCTATATTGATATCATTGGTAGAGCGACTTGGTAATCAAGCCAGGAAGCGGGAACTACTCGATCGGTGTGTCCTGGAAAGTCATTCCCATCCATTCACTGTCTAATCCACTTCGCAGATGTCCACTATGCCCCACAAGGGGGCGCACTATCAGCAGGTCGCGCTTTATTGCAGAACTTCGTGCAGGGCATCGATGTCGATACCACTATCGCTGGTACCACAGGCTCTACGCCAATTTCTTCGCTCAAGTCGGCACTCTCTCAAGTTCGTTTGTCGCCCGCAACTATTCCAGGAATGCGGGGCACCCTCATCACGAGTGCTTCGCTTTCCTTCCCGACCGACATCGTCAAGACCGGAGTGGCCGCCACCTCTTTCACAATCGCCAATCCCTTCACTGCAAGCATCAATCTTTTGAAAGTTGGAGCATCCGCCAGCTACCACGGCATTGTTCTAGGGAAAATCAACAATGTGGATGCCTCCTCGCACCCTATAGTCGCTGCAGGCCATTCCAGCGTGACCTCCCCTACCTTGCCATTGGAATTCAATCTTGAGCCCCTAGCGATCATTCAACTGCTGACCGTGGCATCTCAAGAGAACAATGTGGACCTTGGGCCACTCACACAGCTCTTCCAGTTTATCGTAGCAAACCCTGATTTTAAGCCGCCTGTAAGTGACATACGTACTATATCGTCCATGTGGCACTAAACCTCTTGCAGGTCGTGACCTCTGTGGACACGAAAGCCCCAACTTGCGTCAGGTAGGTAGTGAGTTTCTTGCCTAAACTATGCATTTGCTGAAAAGTTCGATAGCGGAAAACAATTCGATGCGGCAGGAGCTATCTTGAAGACGCTTTCTAATCTCAAAGTCGATCTGGCGGTAGACTCGTCTTTGAAGTTGGACGACTGTAAGTTGTGTAATAGTTGTATGCTACTTACAAGCTCAACTTCCCATCCACAGTTGCGACGGACTTGTCATTTGATCAGAAGGGCGTACCTGCAGCAGTACGTCGAAGACCTTCTTGTCTTTTTACTTAACTTATTCCTATATCCCCATCTAGACGGATAAGACTGCCCTCTACATCATAGGAGCGGTAGCCGGCCCAGTGACCCAGCACCTTGTCGATGGTTCAGTCTTAAAATTCACTGAAGCCAACATTACGTTCGTTACATCATGCGAATAGCACTTCTTATGCTGACCCTTTCAATAGCAATATTTCTAATGATGGCTTTGACCTTGCGCTGGCTGGATCCTTGACAAATGTTGGACCTTTGGATGCCTTGATCGAATTCGCAGAGCCCCTCACGTGAGTCCTTCATTACGAGAATATGGCCACCTACAATACAAGGATCTGACCGGCGATTGTGCAGCGTATCGTGGCAAGGGCAGAATATCGCGAATATTGCTTTACCTCCAGGTGAGGCGATGCCTTGATGCCGCAAATGCTCATGCTGATGAATGTCCCAGTTTGCGCCGCTGCAAACTCTGGTGTTCCTGATTATCGCGCCAAGGCTCGCTTGACGATCACCGACTCCTCAGCGTATGTCAAAGCCTAGAAGGGGGTTACCTGTTCGCAGCTCTGATAACAATCCGAACAGATTTACATCCTTTGCAACATTCCTACTCCACAATCCGACCTTTGATTGGACAGTCTCGACGTCAAAACTGAGGCTGACGGCACTTGGCACAATATTTGATGGGGTCACGTTGAGCAAGGTTCTGACGTTCAAAGCTTTCAACGGCCTTTCTGGCGTAACAATCAGCAACTTCCTGCTTCCTTCGGATGACTCTGCTGGAGGTATTCACATCGAGACTGATGCCTTGATCCCCTCCGTCGCTCGTTCGTTGCAATTCAATACTTTGCGTGTGACTACTGATGTCGCTTTATAGAACTGGGTATAGACCTTGGAAGCATCGTGTTCCAATCCTTCTTCCAAGATACACTCGTGGGTCGTAAGTGCATTCAGTTTATTTGTAGTATTTTCTCATAACTCTTTGTATAGCGCTCTCCGGAGAGAATGTCTTCCTGGCACCAGACGCGACAACGAAAACGCACTTATCTGGCCGTATCCTCCCTCAAACTGGAAAGGACCTGGACAATCTAGGTGTTCTTTTCACAAATTTCCTGGCTGGCAAAGACCAGACCTTGATAACGAAGGGAGATTCCGTCCAGCCTAGTGGATCAGATGGTCCTGTGGACTGGCTAAGCACAGCATTCAAAACACTTACTCTCGAGGTGACGTTACCTGGACAGAAATCCAATGTGAGTTTACTATTTCTGTAGGCACAAACATTGCTCATTCTTTCACAGGTTATTCAATCTATTGCCTTGAACGACTTGAGTGTTACATTGCAAACCCCGGACCAGGCATTTGCACCTCCATCATCTTCTCAATTCACCCTTGCCGAGTACAAGAATCCGTTCGGTTTCTCCCTTCAAGTCATTGAAGCTGGGCAGGAGCTGATCCTCAACTCTGGCGGTGTGGACATTGCACAGGTGATGCGCCTTTTAGATTTTTTAATGTTTGGCTTTGGGCTGACGTTCAATCAGCTTACCATCCCTAAAGCACCGGTCGTCGGAGGAGTGTCCACAGGCAATGTTGCGGACCTCGTTATAGCCTTCACGGATATACCTTTGAAAGCCCTCAACCCAACCGCGTTCGCCCAGATGTTCGCTGGTGTCACGCTCTTGGACGATTTAGATCTGACTCTCAAAGGAACTGCGGATGTCATAGCCAAGACATCAGTTGGTAACGTCCCGATTGCTGTACCGTTCAGTGTTCCCTCCAGCTTAAAGGGTTAGTGACCCGCTGTCTTACTCTCTGTCTTTCTTACTGATGACCTGAAATAAAGGTATAAATTCCTTCGAACATAGCGCGGTCTTGGCCAATGTCTCCGTGACGGGAAGTGGAGGCAATGGGGGCAATGAATATGTCGTCTCCCCCCTCACTACCACTCTTCATAACCCCTCGAACATTACTCTCAAGACTGTGGATACATCATTGACCGTCTCGTGGCAAGGCACCAAGATAGGAAATGCAGTGATCGACGTGCGTTGGTCTTGTGACGAAGTAGTTGAAACACAGTCTAACCGTTGTTTGTCAGACCTTCAACCTCGTTCCAGGAGATAACCCTTTCGCCACACAATTCCGTTATCAGCCGGACAATGCAAACGATACCGTTGCCCAGGTATGTGGCACGCTTTCACTGAGATACATTGTCGCTGACTCTTCTGGGTAGGCATTCTTGACCGAGTTCATTCAGAGCGACAGTGATTTGGATCTCAGTATCCACGGTAACGCAAACAGCAGCCCAATTGCCTCTTTAAACCCCGGTCTTCAACAACTGCAGCTGGCCACAAAACTACATGGTAAGCCCGTTATCCCGGCGGGCATGGCCGTTTACTGACCTTCCGTAGCCCTCAATCAGCCAACTTTCATCACCCAAGTCTTCGCCACGGTATCACTTGCGAGTCTCGACAACAATATGATCTCCGTCAACTTCGATGTAAGCTTTTGTCTCCCTGGCAAGTTTGGACCTGATCTTATTTTCTCATCAGGTGCACAACCCACTCGACGCTGAGCTCGTACTCGAGTTCGTGCAGTCAGATTCGGGCGTCGAGGGTTTAACCTACGCCTCCTTCGGGCACGCCTTCGAGTCCTTCGTCGTCCCGCCAGGGCAAACTGTCAACTCTGGCAATTTCGGCAATGTCTTCCTCACACAAGGCGCTGTCGCGGCACTCGCAATCATCCCGCTCGGTGTCCTCGATATCTTCGCAGCCACGACGCTGCGCGTGGGCGGTAAGGACGGGTATCAGGTTCCCTGGCTCAAGCTTGAGCAGTCGAATGTGCCTACAACGTACACTTTCGTGTTGGATGATCCGGACAACCCAGCGCTGGGGACGACAACGGAGTCTGCAGAAGCGACTCCGGAGGCCAAGGCGGCTGCGATGTCTGTCATAAGCTCGGCGGTTGAAGCGAGCTCGACGAGGGCAGCGGAATCGTCTAAAGCGACGATTGCCAACACCACCACCAAGGCGACGGCGACGCCTGCACCTACGACCACCGCTGCCTCAGATTCTGAGCCCAAAGCGACAGCGAAAGCGTCACCTGCTGCAGCCTCCAGCCCCTCTTCTACGGCCCCAGCCGCCCCCACATCGACATCCTCTTAAGCATCACCTTTCTGCTTAATTCCTTTCTTTTTCATGCCCGCATGATCCGAGACAGTCTTATGAGACTCTTTCACCACACTCATCATTGTAACCAGAATTGCTTACCTGTTTCGCCTTCCTTTAGTGACTTACCACCCAAATACCTATCGTTTCGGACAACCATATATCAATAACGTTTCTTTCTCGGAGCTACGATTGTTGCGCATGATTACTTAGCTACGAATTCCGCATTGTAATGAAGGAATATACCAAATTGAGAGTCTTCCTATCAAATGTGCATAGACAGATACAACTCTAAGCAGGGGGAAGAAATGCGACCCAGAGACCCACACTAACCAGGCCCCATATGACGCTCCACCACATCCAAACCCTGCCCCACTGGTTGTCGCGGACAAACAGCCATGCGGCAGCCCAGTAGATGGTGGGCAGTGCGGCAGCGAGACGTAGCACGATTTGGGTATGGGAGAAGAATATTAGGGTTATGCACATCACGAGGGAGTGTATGAGGTGTGGAGTAATCGCCAGATTCGCAAACGGGCTCTCTTCTTTTAGAGCCACCTCGACACCGTTGAATCGGGCCGTCAAGATCGGTAGAAAGGTCGACTTGAGATGATGGACGGAGAACACGGAAAGAAGGAGCAGTGGTGGCGCTGCCATGATGAAATTGGGGATCTGGGCGGGCGTCCAATAGCGTATGAAGCCGTTATTCCAGTATTTTGCTTGCACGTAGGTGTATATGGATGGCGGTATTCGGAAGCACCAGTCTGGTTTGTCGTCGATCGTGCAAAAGAGGCGATAAGCAGAGTAGTTGTGGTACACCAGAGGGGCCGCAACGCAGGCTGATAATACGATCGCGTACAATATTTTGAAGAGGGAGAGCTAGAAAACAGGTCAGTCAATGGTCGAGTGCAAGGCTAATATATACACATACCTGCTTACGTTCAAGGAACGGGAGGACGACGAGCCCCCACACAAGGTAGCCTGCAAGAAGGATGCCGTTGGAGCGGAAGAAGCCCGTGAGTGCAAAGCACACGGTCGCTCGTAGCCAGTGCTTCTGCGCGGCATAAAGCATCCCTCTGTATGAGAGATATGTGAAGAAGGGTTCTGCATATGGCGCGAAATAAAGAGTGGCTGGGCTGCTAGGAAAGAGGGATAGGACGACGACGAGACGCGCGAGGGATGGTGATGCGGGGAAGAAGACGCGCGTCAAACGGTGAAGGGTACGTGTAGAGTCGACTGCGATGGCAAAGAGGACTATGTGCCATATGTACGGGTTGGAATTGAATTGGAGGAGTTGTAGGAGGAATGGTGTGCCGGGGAGAAATGCCCATTGGTTCTCATAGGTGTAGCCGCTGTCAGCAACGGCGAGGAAGTGGAATGCATCCCAGCGAACAAGGGGTGATTGACGACGAGGAGAGGCGTCAAAGAGGGGGAGTACGTTGTTAGCAACGGCGAGCAGAAGAGGGACAAGCGCGAACATGTGATTTCGAGAAACTTGACCATGCTCGTCGACTTTGCGACGACAGTCCCCGCCTCCCTCACCGCCGCGCTCGTTCCCCACGCACCCTTCCTCGCCGTCGTCCGTAGTGTCCTCCAGATAATCAGCTGGCAGTCCTCATGGTACAACGCCTGGCTTGCCGTCGCTGCTTGGTGGGCAGTCTGTCTGCTGTCTGAGTATACCCTCCGCTATCTCTTGCCTCTACTGCTCGCCGCCGTGCTCTGCATACCACCGCGTCCACAACCACCGCCGACGACAGAGAAGAGTCTCGACAACACCCTCTCCGATCTTACCATCATCAATGCCCTCTTACCCAGATCACCCAATGTTCCACCGCCATCGACGCTTTTGCGCATTGCCGCTGTCGTCTATGTGCCATATCTTATCCTTGTCTATCTAGTCCCCATCCGCATTGTACTCGCCATCCTCGGTACTGTTGTACTCACTGCCCGTGCCCCTTTTACCGACCTTATCATCTCAACACTCTCTCGTTCCGCTTACCTTCGACATGCTTTCCGTTACTTCCTCTTCATACTAACCGGAACACCACTACCACCAACCATCCTTTCACACCAACCAACCTCAACATCCCCTCTTCCAGTACCTGCTCTTCGCTTCCTATTCACTATATACGAAAACCAGCGCTGGTGGATGGGTCTAGACTGGACCGCCGCCCTTCTCCCAAACGAGCGCTCCTCATGGTGCTCTCCTCCACCCTCTCAGGAGCCCATATCGCCTCCAAACGCGTTTACCCTCCCAAGTCCCACCATCGTCTTCCTTCCTGATGGTCAAGGCCGCCGCGTTAAGCGCACGGCAACCTGGCACTGGGAGGAACCCGAGTGGCGCGTCATCATCCGTCGTGAGGGCGGTGCCATGTCCCGGGTCGAGCGGCCCATCCCTGAGGAAAATCCTGAGCCCGCACACGAGACCACCGGAAGTAGGCTGCTCAAAGCTGCAGGCAAAATGCGCGAGTCAAGTATGAGCGGAAACAGCATTGCGACACCTGTCGCTCAAAGCCCCGGAGCCGAAGATGTTCACGAGGACTATGCAGAGGAGGATCACCTCGCAACGGACGTGGATGGTTGGGTCTACGGTGATAACAAATGGGAGGGTGCAAGCAGCAAAGGTGGCATGGGCAAGGTAGGTCATCGCACAGTCTTATTGACTTCATACTAAATTTCCAACAGTACACCCGTTATCGCCGTTGGACCCGTGTCGCCGTTGTCCATGAATCGGTCGAGATTGTCGACGATGGTCCTGTGGGTGTTGAGCGCCCCGACGCCCGACGCCCACCCCCCAAAGAGCCTGTCCCAACCCCAGAGATACTCCCACAGCCTGGCGAGGAAGTGCACGCAATGGGGACCATAACAGGTTCACCACCCGAGGAAGAAAGTCCGCTACGACAACGCCTGCGTCGCGCTCTCTCCAAACCGTCCGATGTGCACATTTAATTCATGTACTTTATATTCCATTATTCATTCTAGGTACATGTACGCAATACATTGTATGTGTTTCTACTTCATTCTCCCTACGGGGTGGCGAGTCCGATGTCAAGCAAGGCGATGATGCCCTCCATAGCCTCTGAGCGGCGCTCCGGTTCTTCCAGTGGTATAGGGCCGATACGTACGGACATGCGGCTTGCGACCCGAGCAGGGAGGACTAGAGGTCGAAGGGAGCTTCTTCGTTGAACGGGTTCGGTTGGACACGGTAGGAAGGTATCAGTGCCTGGGAATGGTATCGGAGTGCTGCAGGGACTTGAGCTGTGTGTAGTATCGTATACCACCTTGGGAAAGTCCGCATACTTGAAGATTTGCGGCTCAAAGTTCGCGAGGCCAGCGTTGGCACGGAGAACTACCGGAGGAACAGCGGGCTGGGTCGCAAGCCAGTTGAGGCGATTGACTTCGCGTTGGACTGGCCCCGGTGGTGATGGAGCCACGTTCTGAATCTCTGCAAAGGTAGATTTTGGAGCCTTGTGTACCTTTTCCAACGGTTTCGAGCTCGTCTCTTCAAAAGCAAGCGAGTCGGCAGGAGGCTCTTCAGGCCTGGCTACAGGTGTCACAGAGTCGACCAGGTTCGCCACAGACAAATTCTCGCCAAACTGCTCCTTGTTCTCGTCGGCCAGCTCCCGAACAGGTGGAGTCGTCGGAGTCAGAACAATCGTCGGCGACGTCGCAGCCTCTCCAGTGTCCTGTCCTGCTGGAACACGCAGACTAGCGGCGGCGGCAGCGGCAGCAGCAATTTGCGCAACAGGGATAGCCATCCGGGCGGGCACATGTACCACATCAGCCGTCGACATATCGTAAATCGTCGTTTTCATCCTCGCATTCACAAACGCCTTGTGCAGCCCCTCCAGACTCGGTGCGTTCTTCTGCCCGATGCAAGACTGTTTGCGCGTTACCATCCCACACCGCCTATACAGACCAAAATTGCTCAAATCCGGTGCAGGTACGTCGTCAGGATCGGAGCTAAGCACAAAGAATGTATCACCAGTGGAGGCGAACGGGTCAGTGGTGTCATATAGATCTTGTAGGTCCTGCGGGATCTCGTTGAGCGTAGGCACGGGCGGTTTCGAACTGGAAGACCACGAGACAACAGAGACAGAGACACTGCGCATGCGGTTCGCCACCGCCTCAAGTGGGGTACGCGGGCTGGAGGGAGCTCCGTCGAGCGAGGTGACGCTAGAACTTCTGGGGCTGAAGTTGAACCCTCGAGGCAGTGAAAGAAACAGAGATGAGCGCGACCACATGCTATCGGTCGCAGGGGGAGTAAATATCAACGGCTTGCCCTTGAAACCACGGCGCATCCCGAGGTCACCGATACCGGTGTCGGCATTGATGTTGGCTGCGGGGCGAATAGTAGGCGTAGCCTTTACCTGAGGCTGTTCCCAGTCTTCAGGACGAGTGATTGGCGCCGTCCATCGAAAACCAGTAGGATAATTTGACAAAGGCTTCTCGCGTGCGACTGCGACTACATTCGTCTGTTTGAGGGCCCGACCAAAGCTGATTGGTGTTGTTGCCGACCGAATTCTTCTTTCACTTTGGAGGTCTGTATTGGGCTCTTCGGGATGATGGCGCCGAGCAAGAGTACGAGCATGAGCAGAACCGTGTGATGAGGCTAATAGATCACAGTCAATTTCGATTTCATACGCCGGTAATAATAAGGACCGACCTTGCGCCCCGTGGTCTTCAGCGCGAAAAGCTTCCAGCAATGCCATTGTCTGCTGCGAACCTGAGGTCACGATCGGCAACTCCTCGAGAGGCTGTGAACGGTAGAAGAAATTTGCCAGAAGACGCCCCAGCCATGAAATGAAGGACGTGATGACATTGCGAATATCGCCCCGGCCTTCATTTGAAGCCATATCGAACAGTTTTTTAGATCCGGAGATGGTGTCAATAATGAAGATGCCAGAGGGTGGCAGCAACGTACAAGTGTGTCATATATGTGTTAATAATTTAGAGGCTGACTCGAGGCCAGAGAGCTGGTTCTGTGAACAAATATCGGCTTCTATGTCAGCCACCAAAAGTTGGCTGAGCAGACCAGAGCATTATGAAAAATTATTAAGAGAGGCAATATCGATTGGGTATATTACTGTAGTTGAGCCGAATAGCATTGACGGAGTTGTCCATACCAGGCCTCGTGTATTACCCCGATGGACCCGCTTGCCACCAAAGCCTTGGCTACAGCTTGCTTCACGGATACTCATTTGAAATGCTCAGATGGGGGGCTGAACCCTATTCAACCCTGTGATGGTTCGGAATCATGGGAGAAAATATGTGCTCGAATACACTTTCGCGGGCCATATGCGGCGGGATCAGGACCCTGTGGCAGCCCTCGATTTCACACACCGACTGCTTCGAAGTTCGAAAGGATGATCTTCAGCTTCCCTTCAAAAAGTTTAAAAGCTGTTTGAACCCTAGCCAGAATAATTCCCTCGTCTCCTTTACCTTCCGCCGTCTGCTGAGTCTCCTCCCGGCCATGCCTCCCAAGACCTATGCCTGGATTTCCGTCTGGTTTGCCCTCACCGCTCCACTCATGCTCTGGGACGCAGGCTACTGCCTCATGCGGTAAGAGCCTTTGTCTGGTCACGCCCTTGCTCTTCGCTCAGAAACTTACGGCTTCAAATATAGACCGCGTTCGATGGTGGGAGGTGACCTCCATTGGATTTGGAAGTTCTATGAGTTATACGGAAGGGTTGACCATGTGAGAAGACTCGCGAGCTTCCTCCTGAGCACATGCTGATGGTGCACGTTCCTTAGGTATACGGAGTCAAAGCCTTTGAGAACGGGGAGGGGTTTGCTGGGGCTGCAGGTGTGTTTGCCCCTCCACGAGGATCCATCTGAAACTTACTCGGTGTCTGCAGCCGTTCTCAATGTACTCGAGATATCAATGAATGTGCGTCGTCATCCAACTGCCACTATCGGACGTTAATTGCTGATTGACCACCTGCCAGCTCATTTACCTTTACCTTGCTCATGTGAAGGTGTCCGATGTCGCACCCTTGTTCGGTTACACGGGCGCGGTAATGACACTTGCAAAAACGATCCTCTACATGTCCCAGGAGTATTTCTGCAGCGGCTGCTCTGTTGGCCACAACGATTTGCTTGTCGCGTTCTTCTTTTGGATCATGCCTAATCTGTACGCCCATGTCATCATTCGCTTCGAACGTGGCTTTAAAGCTAAGCTGCTGATTTAGGGTGTGGATCGCCTTCTGTTCATTGATTATAAGACGACTCGGCCAAGATATAATCTCGCACATCAAGACCAGCAATCAATTGAAGGCGCAGTAGAGTGGCCTAGAGGAGGCTACCACGTAATAGATCATAGAATTATTTTTTTGGCTTTTCCTTCTTGCGGTTTTGTCTTCCTGACGGTATTCCGCGTCGTCCACAATCTATGACAACACCGACGTCACCTGCTCTGGTAGTAGAAATATCTCCATAATCTCTATCTACTTCCGCTAATCTGCAAATACTCATTTAAGACTATTTGAAATCGGACCTTGGAAAAGCTGAACAGGCGTGAACTGTAATTGCTCCCAAACGCTGATTGAATCGAGAATTGGGGTCACCGGACGCTGGCGCCAGGTCCCATAATATGAACTGTGGAAGAGAGGTAGATATGATGCTGTGCGCATTTGTCGATGAATATCGATATCTTGGGTTGGATCTGTCGTCGATCGAGAGGAATAAGGATACGCGGTATGTCTAAGCGCGATCGGGCGGATGCAGTGGCGCTGGCGACGCAGCCGACAGATCAAGGAACGAACGCCCGGCCTCGCGCTCCGGGTCGAGATCCACCGGACGGCCGAAGTGGTGTGCGGGGTCCTCGCTTTGAATGGTCGCACAGCGGGATTGTACACATACTGTTTGCATAGAATGAGAATGGAAGAACGCATCAGGCGGGGATACCAGGTCGGTAAATGTCACGAAATCAGTTTCGGGTAGTGTACTCGTGCTGTACATCGATTCCGAAGTCGCGGCACTCAGACGCGTGAAGGCCTCCTGAGGCAGAAGTGGAAGGTCTTTGGATTTGTAGACGACGGCGGAGGGAAAGATGATAGTTGTATGGATTCCTGAATAGTAACACTCCGAGATATGGGAGCGCGTACGGTGGCCGTGACCATGCTCGGCATCGGCGCTGTACACAGAATTAAATGCCGTGGTGCTTGATCGGGGTGTACTGGAATTGCCCTCGTTATCCTCAAGCCGCAGCGCGTAATCTTCGTGATCGTCGGCTGAGGAGAGCCCGGAAATGTTACTTGCCGAATTCGATAGCGATATGTCCAGCACGATCGAGCCCACGGCCGCAGGAGATGCAGTTGCCGACTCCAAGCTGCTTTTGGCACCAAAGTTGCGCGATGGAACCGCACTTCTACATATAACATGAGAAAGTGCCAGCTCATAAGGCCTGGGCGCACGCACCGAGGATTAGGCCGAGGTTCACTGGCAACACCAAACCAATTTGTGATGGATCGGTATGCAAATCCGTAATTCATTCTTGATTCCTTTGTAAAACTAAAGAGTGCAAAGAAGAGTAGGCCACGCAAGACCAGTCCCCATCGCGCCTCCTCCAAAGCGAGTTTCCACGCCGGGTCAGCGCGCCACACCCGAGCCGGAAAGAGTTCAATTATAGAAAGTCCTGTAAACAAGTTTGAGAACGTCAATAGAAAATAGCTTGGTCAAGCACTCACTAGCGTGGGTGTGATCCCAGGATATCCAAGGCCTCACTTGTCCCTGGGACAAGGTGACGATGCGAACGAGAGCACCGAACGTACTCAATATAACCTCCACGGAAGCGAGGCACAAAAGGCGAAGGTAGTGATTAGAACTCGAACCGAAAGTGGAAAGATTTTCAACACCACTCCGTTTGAACTTCATCAGACTTAGAACTACGGATTGGACTTCAGTAGTGGCATGTACAACAGATGTCAAGAAGCTCACAGCAATAGCCAGCAGAAACGAGCGCCACTACGAGTACGGGTGCCTGTACGAGCACATACGCAAGGGGTGTATTGTATACGGATGGTGTACATCCATAATCTTCGAAGATATTAAATCGTTTTTTTTGTACAACGATATCTAAAAATGTGTAAGTAGTTGAAGTATACACAACACAGAATTGTGCATGTGACTTACGTAGAATCGCGCAGATGGCAGGGGCTCCGAGGCCAATGCCCAAATCCAAGAGCATTTCTCGTCGTTTCTAATCAGGTGCTCAGTGGTCAGAAACCTATAGGGTCATTCCTGTCATGAAGATGCTTACATCTGCTTCACTTTTAGCGGCACTGTCGGTGGCAATAAGGTACAGGCGGCGACTGATACACAATGAGGCTGCTGGGAGCGCAGCGGCGGTAGCAATCATAAATTTCGTCGCTGAGTACGAAATGCCAAACATGTCAGAGAAAATCGACAAGATACGGCTGGCATACATACATATGTCACACCATACCGGGGCTTCAACGCGTAAATTATCCCTCCAGATGACTGAACCAACGAAAAGGTTAAGGCACCCCAGAGCCGTCCAAGCCAGGTAGAGTATAAAACCGGTCCGAGTCGGATTGCACCACGATGAATCTGACAACGAAATGCATACAGCTTGTGAGATTCACATTTCACTACAGGCGCCCGAAGGGCTAAGTAGGCTAAGTACAATAAGGGAAACGCACATGCGCATCGCAGGCCTAGGCCCAGGTACCATGGAGAGGGGATGAGCACTAGAATGAACGAAATGAAAGCTAAGACAGAGAAAAGTGTTGTAACAGCTGACATCCAGGTCAGGTCAGAAACGTAGGGATGTACAAGAAGTGAAGGAGGAGTCAGGCCAGGAGACCGTATCAATGTGATATCTAGTTCACAGAACTAGTCATTCGAAATTGTCGTTGGGAAAGTCGAACGAAAGCTTGATTGTGTATCGGCTGGGCTTTATAGCCAAACCTGAGTGGAAGTAATTGTGTAGAGCATCGAGGTTCCAGCCGAATAGCCTTGTAGTACGGTTTTGCCATAGATGGGGGCAGGACACGTTGTGAGCGAAAGTATTGTTCTTTCAACGTGAGCCAGCAGGGTGCCATCGGTGCACCAAATACAGGCCAATGGACGGCCCCTTGATGTCCCCATCAAGGAGCCAATTCTTACGGCAATGGCTCACGGGGTCACAAGGCATTCGAAACCCCTTCAACTTGTGATCTTGAATGATCCTTGTATGATCCCTATTGTTCTTTGTATAGATTAGCGGAGAAGGCGCCCTGCCGCACTTGAAACCTTTTAACTCGGTATATGAGCCCAGTCGTAAACAAGTAGTCAAGTGCATTCCGCTTCAGCTTAGATCGAGGAGGTATATTTGTATAGACTGCGTACTTGATGACGCATATTAGTCCAGAACATCATCTGCAAAGATGGCAGTCTTTGGGACGCCGTCTTCCCTGATGACACCGCGGTACATGCCAGGGCAGTTGAGTGGCATCGCAACTGTAAGAGGCACAGTAAACAAGCCTTCACTCGCTTTTAATATGACAAAAGGTATACCATTTCCAAGGTTATCAAGAGCAATGACGCCTCCAATGCCTCCTTCAGTTAGAAGATCCTCAACGGCTCTCCGAGTAGCATCCTCGAGTGACTCATGGAGGTATTGCACGCGCCGCGCAACAGTAGCAGCCGTAGCGAGCCTGATAAAATACTAACTCCAGTCAGTTCATGTTGATATCACCAAAAATGCTGGAAGGTAACTCACATCTCCATCGCCAGTCCCTGAAACTCCGACAGCCTTGGGCTCCTCGCTACTAAAGAGTCTGCCGAGCACTCTCTGTACCCAACTTCCCTCCAAGTTCCATTCTTCCGCCCAGAACCCGGAACCCATAGACGGTGTGTCTCCGATGCGGCCAACGGTCTTGTTCGTACGTCCTCCGGTAGATGTCAGCGCCGCAATACACCCTCTGACGTCGAGGGCGACCGCGCCCACTGTGCCCGTGGGAAGCTGGTCGAGAGGAGGGATTGGAGTAGGATGATCTTCAAATGCAACAAGAGCAGGCAATGGTTCCTCAGGCAGTCCCAAGCCGCGTCGATGTTCCCTCCATCTGTGCTCCGTAAAGAAGTAAGAAGGATCCACGAGCTGTACGCCCAGGGACTCGCCAATATCCTCTGCCGTCGCGCCTGAGAGGAAAGCGTGGGGTACCGCGGTGGGTGAGAGGTAGAGGGCACGGACGAGGTGCGAGGGGTTGCGCACGCGCGTCATAAGTGTGACACCAAGGCCGCGGCGGCTTGCAGGAATCTCGGGGTGGGATGCAGGGGGCTTTGATAACATGAGCGAGGCTTCAAGTTCGTTCTAGGGACGCCGGGGTCAGTACCTACGACCTTCGTAAATTGACAAAGACATTGACCTTGCCAGCAGTGTTAAATACAGCTCCCTTGCCACTGTTGAATAGAGGATTGTCTAATTCGAAATGTGATAGGAATTCAGAGATTAATGATAATAATGTACTGGTGTTGTGGTCAACGCACCTTCCATGGTCGACACCGCCGCGACTACCGCGTCCATTGCTTCACCCCCGTCACGCAATACATCATACCCCTGGTAGTAGAGTTCAGAGCTATAGTTGTTGAGCATGATGAGGACGTACAGCTTCTAGAGCTGCACGTAGGCCAGATTTATAGGCTGCGCGCTGTGAGGGGGTTGAGCCGGTTTTGGACATGGTGCCGGCACCACCGTGTATTACAAGGGCATAGCGTCCAGTCGAAGGAGAGGTAGGCTGAGGAAGGGATTGCTTCTCCCAAAGGATGCCCATCCGAGTCGTTGAAACGGTGAGAGTGCAAAGATCCTTATGTCATCCAATATTCTGTTCTGTCTCCTATGCCGCCACGCGCAACTCCTGAGGCCTGAGGCCTGAATGGGGACTTTACAGCCGTTCTCCTCCAGCACTAACACAATGTCACCTCAACGACTATTTTTGGCAATACCTTCCGTATCCCTTCCGTACCGGTGATATTTTGGTGATATCTTACGGGATCCTCCCTTGGAGTCCTACTCACAGTACAGTTCAAATGACCCTGCTATCCACTTTCCTGCACTCCGAGGTATTATTTTGTATACTGCGACTTGAGCACACGTAAACCCTACAAAGCAAACACAATTCGGAGACTTCGCGCACATCACTTGGCTTCAAGTCTCCAACAGAAGTTTTAAACCACTGGAGCTTGTCAACTTTGCCGACCCTGTGGCATTCCTCTTGGCTCCTCTTATAGTCTCTTGGCAGCAGTTGTCAATTTCACGGTAAATTCACGGCTGATTCGAAATAAACCCCTCTGCTTCGCTCTCGACATCAAATCTGAAATCAAAGTTTCTTTCGTCTTTCTTGTTTCTCGTGACAAGTCATGACATGGTCAGCGGCAGTCAGCGGCCCAGCTCGTCCCGGAAATCATATACTCAGGCTTCAACTTACATCTCCTGGACTCTGCACTCGTGATTGGATTATTGTTGCTTGCGCCGATTAGACACCGAAAACAACCCTCGCTTGAACGTATGTAGTACGTATGTGCACCGAGGTTCAATCAAAACTTGTCGATGTTTTGTCGAGGAAACCGCGCTACGGTCCGGCCAGGGGCTCCCCACAGCCATATAACACCATGGCAAATGAGGGTTTAGAGCCAGCCCCAAATCCTTGCTCAAGATGATGTTCACTCGTTCCCTTCTCACTTTCCTGACAGTCGCCGTGCTTACCGCCCTCAGCAATGCTGCTGCTGGACAACTGCAACAGATGACCAACTTCGGTGCCAACCCGACCGGCGTCCAGATGTTCCTCTACCGTCCCTCAAGCGTAGCAGCGAAACCCGCTCTCATTGTCGCCATACATTACTGCCAGGGAACGGCACAGGCCTACTTCACGGGAACGCAGTACGCCACACTCGCCGACCAGCATGGTTATCTCGTCATCTACCCCGACGCCCCGGACAGCGGAGGATGCTGGGACGTCCACACCACTGCTACCCTCACTCACGACGCTGGTGGTGACTCTTTAGCCATCGCTTCGGCGGTCCGCTATGCCATTGCGAACTACAACGTCGATCCCAACCGCGTGTTCGCCACCGGCACCTCCTCTGGGGCCATGATGACTAACGTTCTCGCTGGGGCATATCCCGATCTCTTCAAGGCGGGTGCTGCATTTGCAGGTGTTCCTTACGGATGCTTCGCTGGCCCAGACCTCTGGAACTCCGCCTGTGCCTCGGGAACTATCACAAAAACGGCACAGCAATGGGCACGTCGTTGTTCATTTTCTTGAGGCGTCGTACTCCACTAACATGCTCTTAGGGTGACCTTGTCCGTTCTGGATACCCTGGATACACCGGCGCACGTCCGAAAATGCAAATCTGGCAAGGAACTCTGTCAGTGATATCCCTAGCTTAGGGATACAGAAGCTAACTATGCTGTGTATAGTGATACCACTCTCAACTACCACAACCTCGCCGAAGGCGTCAAGCAGTGGACCAATATCTTTGGTTACTCCACCACCCCCACTTCCACCCAGCAGAACTCCCCTGTGTCTAACTGGGTCCGCTCGATCTATGGACCCAACTTCCAGGCCATCATCGCCAACGGCATCGATCACAACATTCCCGTCCAGGCGAACGATGTCCTTGCATGGTTCGGAATTACCGGCAGCGGATCTAGCACCACATCCGCACCGACTACTACACCGACTACATCCACCCCCCCCACAACTACCACAACACCATCTGGGACGCAGGCCCACTGGGGTCAATGTGGAGGGTACGTGAGGTATTGTGATACTTGTAAATTGTTGATTTAACAAACTTATAGTATCGGCTGGACTGGCCCAACTGTTTGCGCTTCTCCTTACACTTGCCAGGCCGCCAATGCCTATTACTCCCAGGTTGGTTAGGACGCTTCGTCGATTGAGCTCTTTGCTAATTGTTTTTTGCAGTGCTTGTAGGCCTGCATCGCAAAAACATCGTTAAGTTGTTTCTGGTTACTCAGTAGTATGCGTATTGTTATTTTCGAGCGCCGTCGAATTCTCGATTATCAGTGATTTTCACGTCTGAGCATTGTGAACCTTCAACGTTTGAAGTCCTCTGGCCCAAGTAAACTTGAATCTAGCGTGAGTTATCAATATTATTGTCGTTTGCACATAAGTTGGCACATGGGCCAAACAACACAAAATCGGCACTTTCACGGTCAAATTATGCGCGAACGATAACTCACGAACGCCTCCACCGTTTGGCTTGACACTTCAGGAAGGAGGTCTTCCATGCAAGGGCTAGGGCAGGGTGCACTCAGATCACAAAAATTCCCATTTTCAAAATACCACTTTTTTTGACACCATCCCCACCGTCGGCAAGCATTTCTTGCAGAACCAATGGCTCAAATATTAGTCTAAGTGTGATATATCTCATAATCTTGTTTAAAATTGTGAAGGAGTGATTAGTGTGTTTGGTCACAGAGGTTTGCTCTCTCCCATCAACGCCATGGCTCGAGGACAGCCCCTCTCGAACGATTTGTGATGGACAATCCTTCAAATGTCTCGGAAGCTCAATACAACAGCTATTGCAGACACAACAGGCATTGGAAAGTGAACAATTCAACACCCCCCGTCATCATCATCATTGGACTCATCACCTTGCGGTGGCATGGGTATTGTTGAGACCAGCTGATGCACGTTCCTGGTCCTTGTTGCATTTTCAGATGACTGCGGCGAATGGGACGGGCTTTGGATGTGGAGTTGCTGGTGTATTATTCTCCCCCCCACACAATTTTGGTTGGTTTCGGAGCTCTTGTACTCTTAGGCTGTCAGTTTTCCTGGATTTTACTATTGCCCGTGGTCCCTGGGGCTGGTCACAAAGAGGTCAAGGGTTGAGAACGTTGGGAAAGACACTGCGAAGGTGCTGGTTACATGGCAGGATCCAGCCAAGATCTAAATGTAATTTAATGCACGATTTATATGTTCCCGACATGCTAATCATTTTTTATTTTATTTTTATTTTTATTGATTGCGTCGCCTGCTAGGGCGAGGCCCTATCTCGGGCTCTACCTATGTACTCTAAATTACGTGCCTCTACTGTATGTTGTCTATCTATTCTAATTAGTGTTCGAAAGTCCGGTCCTGGTCCGGTTTTTCATCAAAATTCAAAAGACCGGGACCGTAACCAGTTAACAGAATTCAAAAAAGCGAAAAAA